>NQLW01000095.1:6526090-6546473 GCA_002312845.1 Kalanchoe fedtschenkoi
ACCTAGTAATTTATCCCCTTGTCCTTGTCCACGACATTCAGGTCCAACTGCTATGGCAGCCACTTCTGCACACTTTTCTTCAGCGAATACAAAGAGGGCCCCAGAAGCAATGATGTGCCCATCTCTCTCCATAACAACATATGAATCAATTTTTTCTAGTATCTAAGGCAAGTGTCAATTTAACATCAGAAATCATTACAGAAATTCAACAAAGAGCAAGTACTTTCTGTAGCCACCAGCTTCAGCATGGATTTTAAATTCACTGACCCACTACAAAGAATCTTTTTTTTAAGGAACACTAAAGGAACTAAATGGCTACAAAAAGTATTTTTATTCAGAATTTGGTAAGAAAATTCCCATTAGAGGATAGTCCTTATCTTAAACATCTAATATTGCACTGGAGTCTCTGTTAGTAATACACTATGACAGATTTGGAACTTCTCAAGTAGTTATGATTTAAATTCGAAGAATATAAATTTTTGCACATGGTTTCCACATGCTATATAAGATGCAAGGATGTCAATTACCGTAATGAATAATGAAACACCTTTATGACAAAAATGATCCAAAGATAGTATTCAAAGTTCAAACAAATGCCCATTATACTGAACATAGGACAAACTATAAATGCTGCCTCAATACATATAGATTTCAGACAAGGGGATGCAATTAAGCCATGATTCAAAAATTAAAATTTCACTTTCTAACATGTATATAACAATGTGATTTCGTCATATTATTTTTCACAACAACGAAAGTTTGAGACTGCTATATTGTGTTATAACTCATTTAGGGTTTACAAGCTATGTTAGATTAACTCTGCAAATTGCTAGGTTGCAATCAAATCTCTACTTAAATTTTGTGTTTATGTTCCATTCCACCACTAAGATGCGTCGCTAATTAATAGCTCGATAAATTTCATGGCCAAGACTTGTAAGGTAACAATACAAACCTCTTGATCGCTTCTCTGAACCAATACCCCAGAATCTTCTAATGGACGCATTATTTGCCTGATTCCAGGAATATCTGCCTCTATGGCCGCACGTGTGCCTTCGTACAGATCACTAAGTTGCATAATAAGGAATAGAAATACCCATTTTCAATAATGCAAAAGGATAATTTCATTGACATACTGTAAAGTTGGCCAGATGGAAGTTGGTTTCATTGTAAATTTTAAACTATTTGACATAATATTTATGAAAAAAGGCCAATCAAACGGTCTACCAGAAAAGTGAGGATGTTATTGTCCATATAATACAAAGCTCTCTACATACTATAACATAAAAAAAAGCCCACTGAGTTACTGGGTATACTGTCAAGGCTTCAGGACAAAGGTATCCGAAGCATTTCATGATGTGCACATAATTATTAAAACTCTCTTTCAAACACAAGCTTTGGCCCTCTTAACAATGAACAAAAGACAGTGAAGTTACTCACAAAAAACATACCTGGCTACCATGGTTCCCACTCCATCTCTTTGATATAATTCTAATAATAATGCTCCTCCAACAGTTCCATCCAACAAGTGAACTCTTTGTACCCCGCCCTGGCAAATATTTGCATAATCACATATTTATGCACAGTAATCTACATTACAATGAAAGCATAAGCCATTATTTAAAGGAAGAATGCAAGAGCATTCACATCTTTATCAGGTTCCCTGTGTATATTAAAAGTAACAAAGCAAACCATGAGCAGGAGATTATTCAATATTTTTCATTTAGTAAATTTTTTCTTCAACATAAGAAATTTCCCACTTATGTGGATAGTTTTGCCCGTAAGAAAAAAAAATCACTTGTACAAAATCCATTATGTCATTACTGCACAAATGAAAGAACAAGACATTTCACAATCAGTTCTTACTCGACAAACAAAAGAAGCAGCAGCCAGTTCGGAAAGATATCTGTTTAATCGACCCATTCGTTCGCGACCTCCGATTGGAAAGCCAACACCATTGCCATTGTTGAAACCAACACCATTTTGGAATGTCGCATTCACCATTTCACCACTATCCTTGATAGCACTTTGTGGATCAGTAGTTTTGGCAGAGAGCTTTACTTCAGACCAACTATCACTTGTTGCTGAAACAGCCTTCACATATGTGGCAGCTACCTCACTTTGCGCGGCTCGCTTTCGGATTAATTCATCAGCAGCATCAAGTGGCAGATAACGAATGAGGCGTCCATTATCATCAAGAATAGGACCATCTATGATACATATAAGTTTATCAGCTCCGATCTCCAAGGCGCAGGCGGTAGCCACTTCATATGTACTTCAAAAAACAATGAGCAATAGAGAACATCAAGCCTCCGGCTAAAGAGCAAATACATAAATTAAATAGGATCACTCAAGGGAAATGAAACACATATAAATTTAAGACACAACTAGATCCGTTTATAAGATGCGTGCATCAATTTTTTCGCCGATCCATGAATTCTCAGCCCCAAAAATAGCACAAGTGTTGCAGCTTTTTAAGTAAAGGTCCCCAAGGATATGTCTTAGAAGACAAAATGATTGCATTGTATCAGTTTCATTAATAGCGGGGGTTTAAACTAAGATACATCACAATTTAAAATAACATGGAAATATATCAAATTATAAATGTGCACTACTAATTCACAAGCTGAATAAAAAAACACCTATTGCAAGCTATGTAGCATACTTGCAATTTAATACTTCTCCGGAGCTAGAATACCCCAAGTTGCTAAGTACTACTATACAACCTCCATCTAATCTTTCACATATTCGAGAAACATCCACTTTTTTTACTTCCCCCGTCGCTCCGTAATCAATTCCATCAACAACACCTCTTCTCTGACAGAGAAAGAAAAGCTTCAATTTTTCGTAAGATAGTCTTAAACACTTTAAGTATGTAGCGATTCATGATCTGAAAAATATTGTTCTACAATTAAAATGCATGAAGGTGATAATCTGGCGAAATGCTAAAGGACTTACCTTTGCTGCCAGAAAGTTTCCTCCAGCAACACTTACACCAACATCATGCCAACGACTATTATGGCCATGTCGGCGAATGCCACTCATGGAAGGGGGTGGGGAAAGCCTTGCTTCAATCATTATTCTAATTCTTCCAGCAGCTTCCATGGCTGCTTCTAACGAGTCACGATCTGTGACTCTGTATTGGCCAACATACTTCGCTTCATTCCCTTCACAAAAAAATCAGAAGATATAGAACATGTTTTGACCCATCAATTAATTGATTTGTGAAGCTATAGAATTGAGAAAAATGAATACAGGTGCATTGTATGCATATAGTGAAACAATAAGTTGAAAACAGTTACCTCTCTCCTCAAGAATTTTGTCAATCTGCATATGAGTTGCCGGGACGATAATAAATCTGACCCCCAAGTGATGCAGAATAGATATGTCCTGCAGTAACATAAAGTTATGGAAAATCATGGGCAGATTATTAGCAATGGGAGATACATGAAGAAGAAGAAGAGGAGGAGAAAGTATGCCTTCAAAATAGCATCCAAGTAAGGACTTGCAACAATTTCAGCAGCAATCACAACAACAAATGTGCTTCCTCTGTGGGCAAAGAAGTAGGGCCAAGCTTCCCGAAACCATATCACAAACTGATCTTCCCTATCTGAATTGACAAACTCCTCCTCCTCCTCCTTTTTCTCTACCAAACTAGCAGTATTAGTATTCTTTGCATGACTCAGATTCCCGTTGACCTTACAAGTGAAGGAGACGCCCAATTTCTGAAATCTGGGATTCTGAAGTCGGATTTCTGAAGATGGATTGATGTTGGGATAGCAGTAACAAGTTGTTGATAAAGATGCCACCATGATCGCACACAGCTCACTTATTACCCGCCAAACAAGGCCGCTCAGGCAGGCGGAGGCCAATTTTTACCGCATGCCCATATTTAGTCCGCCGACATCGTACTAAAGCACCCGAACATGACAGGGCAGATCGTTGCTGCGAGTAAAGAACGACGCCGTTTACGTGCTTGCTTTCCACTGCTGCGAGTAGAGAACGACGCCGTTTACCTGCTTGCTTTCCACTCTTCCCTTTCCCGTTCTTCACCGCCTCTGCCGAGATTACGTTTCCTTCAATTTCTTTTTCTGTAACATACTGATTTGGTGTTTAGTTTATCCGATCTGCTGCCCATTTCTTCATTCATAATCTTTCAGATTTGTGCATTTTCTCTATAATTCCCTCGCAAGATGTTTAGCCAGTCCGGTATGTTTACAGAGAGCGACAGAGCTGCCGTTGTCGACTTCTTGCCGTTTGTTTCTTCCCCGATGGAGAGGTGGGCATCGGATAATGAAAGTCTCTGTCTTTAATCGCTGGATTCTGAGATTCCGTATTGATCACTGTGCCGGTATTTCAGATGTTGGACTGGTCGACGTCGAAGGCGCGATCAAATTGTCTTTTATAAAATTGTTGTGCTGCTGATCCAACAATAAAGAACAGAAATTTATTACACGGTGTCGTTTTTAACATTCAGTATAGATAAACGAGCTGATGTACTCACAAGCTATTCGTGAATGAACTCGATTATTACTCAGTTAAAGCTCGTTTGTTAATAAACGAGTTGACCACGAATAACAATTACAAGCTCGTTTGATAAACGAGCCGAACATGAGCAAGGGAGTGCTCAGCTCGTTTATGTTCGCGGACAAGCTCGATGAAAAGCTTGATAACTCATTAAAAAAAATCGAGGACCTACCGACTTAAGTGACATGTACTGCATCTTAATATATAACTGATCCTTTATTGCATCTTATTTAAAATCAAAGAGAAAATGAGGAGTTCTTAAATACAACATGGTCGACAATTGAAAGAGGATATTCATAAACTATGATTATTGAAATTGATTTCTCCCTAAACCTTTGCTAATCAAAAGCTTGAGATGTTACTTTGTCTTTTATTCTTCACGTCGAAAAAGGACTGTCTCACAACTTTAGTTTTCTTTTTCAAACAAGATTTCACATGAGCATGTAGTTGTGACGTCTCATTCATCAAATCTTCTCTAAAAAGGCATTTACAGTGTATATATCTTGCTTTCTTTAAATTAAGAACTATAACTCTCTCAAATTAGTTCAAAACAACGGTCTTTACTGCACTAACTGAAGGAATAGAGAATGATCACTTATTAGTGAAGTTATGTCATCCCATCACTTGTCATGACCTTCATAAAAATAAATAGAATGAAAAACAAATTACAAAATATATAAGTCTTTGTTAAGACAAATTGTAGACAAAATAGAAAAGAAATCTTATCTTTAGTATATATGAGAGATGAGAGACGTGTCATCTATGGTTTGGATAAGAGAAATAAAGACTGATGACATAAAAGCCACACTTGACGGTTCGCCGCTTCAACCAAGCCTTCACTCGAAGATAAAAAAATAGCTACATCGTCGCTTCAGCAGGTGACAAAATAAAATAAAACTCATTTCGTAACTTCAGACATGACTATTTTGATGTTATCCACGGTTTCACTTAAATAATTCGCGTCATCTGATGACAGAATAAAACAAAACACGCCGCACAGCTTGAGACGAGGAATTTTTTTGTTAATATCTTGTACTTTTTTTGTCTTATACAAAAAATTAACAAGTGTAGATGATGGAAAGTAATAGTCCTAACAAAATATAATAATCACAATCTGATAAAGCTAACTCAATAAATCATAATACTATATTGTGATTACAAATTGAGCATTTTATTAAAAAATATTTTCAATAATTATTTAAGAAATATGTATTATAAAATTAAATGTATTACTTAATTTAAATAATTATACAATTATTATGGGCGCGGTCAGGTCGGTTTACGGGTGATTAACCAAAGTCGGGTCAGGTCGGGGCGGATATGACAAATATCATACCCTTAACCTATTCGTCAAATTTTTTTCAGTTCAATTATGATTTTAACAGTGACTGTGGTCAACTCGGTTATTATCCATCTTGACCGGAGTGGAAACGATTCAATTACGGTTCGGTTCGATTGAATAACCATTTCTATTCTCTACATGGTATCCGGGTGTTAGTATCCAATTTACAATTTATGGTATTTCTCATTTTTTAGGAGTTACGTATATCTTATGCATAGTCAAATAATTTGTTCTAAACATACAACAATATAATTTTAAGTTTCATTAATCACTCATAAATTATTATATATATAATAAAAATAAGAAGAAAACTATTATATATATAATAAAAATAAGAAGAAATTATAAATTTAATACACTTGTCTGTTTATTAATAGTTGATGAAACTCAAACTTAAGACGTTTTACATTAACAACATATTACTTGGCTTCAATAATCTGATTCTTAGATTTTATTTATGCGCAATTAAATAGTTTTATTTACTGAAAATTAGACTATTTAATTTGCAAATGTTCCCCGAACCAAATTATATTTTAACATAAAAATTTTAATATTAATTTTTTTTATTATCAACACATGTAAAAATGTAATTACTTTCTTAAAAGATTTGTGCTTCTTGAATTAATTTCTGAATCGAAGTTGGGTCTGCCAGATAAAATCATTGGATACTAAAAAATAATTACATTTTTTTGCATAATGATATAATTTTTTTTCATATTACAATTGTGATGGTCAAATATAATTATGCATGAATGCAATTGAATAAGTTATTTTAAGTAAAAATGAAAATCATATAACTTCACATGTTCAAAACAAAATATGTCAGAGCTGCAAATTGTGTGATAGCTGATAACATCTTTTTATTGGCAAAGAGGGGTAATGCAGATAATTGTATTACTTCTCCCTATTAATTATATGCACCATATTTAAACTTAGAAATGTAACTGTCAATTAATCAACTAAATGCATGTTTGGTAACCGATATAGGATAAATGGTATTATTAGTGAGGATATTATTTTTATTAAGATTATTTAGATTATTTATAATGATAACTTGGTTGTCCAGTAAAGCAAAAATAAGTTTTTACAACAATACCCTTTATTATTTATTAAATAATTTTATTTTTACTTTTCACTTATGTCTTTTTAAAATGTCAATTAACTGTGTGTTTTTATTTGAAAATGAATGCTATTTTCAGAGCGGTATCTTGCACTCTTATATACTTGTCTCTTTTCATTTGCACCATCTGTTAAAGTTTAACTTTCATGTTTTTTCTTGTTAATTTTTCCCTCGCATGCCTCTCAATCATCTCTGTTAACTGATTGTGTAGGGCTAGGGCCTCTAATTTCACCAACATTGTAGAAATCAACTTCTGTGTAAAACTATCTAATTTTTTCCTTCTCATACTGTTCCTATTACTTGAACACTGTCGTATCACAACTGGAAATGATTGGCTATCACCCGGTCTTTGGATGATAAATGAACGTATATGATTTTCCTCAAGGTTGACACTTTGTGATTCCTGTCCAACTTCTTTGGGTTTATTAGTGTTATACACAATAGGATTGAGGGTGGACACTTGATAGGAGTTTGTGTGGTCCCGATCTTTTGATGAGATAGGGTTTCGATTTGGGAGGAGGAGACGTTGGCGATCCAACTACAACTGTCCAGGACGTTGCGCCTTAGCAATTGTTACACCTACTCCAGAAGTGTTATTGATCTTGCGGAAGCACGATCAACCTGACCACGAAGATCCTTGTACCTGCTAGCTATCGAAGAACAAGCAAGAACAAGATGAATAAGCAACTTAAATTACAAATCTGAAATAAAAACAAGAGTTGGGATTCTGAAGACAAGTAAACGGGCGATCTAGCCGACACGCGCGAATATAGGAAAAAGAAGCAGCAGCTAACTTTAATCTAAACAAAATTCAACTGAAAAAGAATACTACAACTATCTATATATAAGGAAGGAAAGGGCTTCTTCTACCCATAGTCCAAATCCTATTATCAGTCTAACTTAAGCCCAAAACCCAAATTTCTACTAAAAGTCAACAAATTTATTTTGTTGTTTCTGGACAGCTCAGATGGACTTTTAACACTTGGCTGGATCCATTTGACATGAGACTTCAAGAACTTTCCAAATTTGATACGCGACAAGCCAGCTCCGGATTTGAATAAATCTTGGGATTTGAACTCGATTTATGCAGCGCAGTCACTTTAGTATCTCCTTCCATGTTTCTAAGGACAACAAAATCATCACAATAATTTAGTAGCATCCAATCCCTAGAAAGATTTGTATAAACACTTAGGAATGAGTTCACCTGATAGTTTAATCGACAGGCTCGAGCTCGAGTAATTGGTCCGTGAACAGCAGTTACCGGACTTGTCGGATGTGTATCTGACAGAGGCAACGACTCCTCATTAGACGACGTGATGTCCTCATCAACACTTGGCCCTCTGTTTTTTTTATCAAGTAAATATCGTATTCATAACCTCAATATGATTCTGATGTACATATTATTAACCTTAACATAATTAATATCAAGTCTAGTGCAATATTGCTTAAAGGGGAATTATTAAAGCTAAATATTGTCATAGTTGAACAATTTTCCCAACATAACAATCCCATAATCTATAATAAACTAAAAACAAATTTTACAAGTGAAATTGCAAGAGAAACACAAACGAGAATTAGATTAAACATCTTTATATATTCTTAGCAATGAAAAGCCTCCAACGCTGCTCCCCTAATAACCTCATCACCAGCTTTGTTTTCCAAACTCTAATGATGTCATTATAATCCTCCTCGGAGAAGTGGCAGATGAATTCGTCTTTGTCCCTTTATGCGTTATCCAACTCTTTCTGTAGAACTTTTATGAACTAATTAGTTCTATCTTTAGCAGTAGCCTCCTTAAAACCAAAATCTCTAAATATCTGCTCATATTCTTCCACGTCATTAAGATCACATCCTCTTTGCTTGATATATTCAGCAAATTCTAATGACGGAGTCCCCCAACTTTAACATTAAAGTTCTTAGGCATATAAATGTCACCACCACCAACGCCACAACCTACATCGAGGACCTTCTGAGCAGGCGTAACCTATAACTTAATTCCTTTATCGTGTCTAGCCCTCTTGTGTAGGGCTGCAAACGAGCCGAGCCGAACCGAGTATTGGCTTGTTCGAGCTCAGCTCGATTAAAAATATACCTAGCTCGAACTCGGCTCGTACTCGACGAGCCTAAAAAATCATTGTTCGAACTCGGCTCGAAATATTTTTGGTAAGCTCGAACTCGGTTCGAGCTCAGCTCGTACTTAAACGAACGGCTCGTTTACAAGTAAAGCTCGAGCTCGGTTCGTCAAAAAATCGAGCAGCTCGTTTAATTGCTCGGATCGAGCTCGATTAAGAATTAAACGAGCTGCTCGTTTAATTGCTCGATTTAATTGCTCGGATCGAGCTCGATTTAATACAAATGAGCAGCTCATTTAATCACTCGTACAATAACAAAAAAATAAAAAAAATTAAGAACACTTGTCTGGAAGTGAGCAGCTACACATCTCAGTAACAAACAACAAATAATGTTCGGCAACATTCTGATGATGGATTTCAGCTCCTCCACCACGTGCACCGTCACCAGCCTCCATAAGTTCGGTTTCTGCACTTGCTCCTCCTTTCTTGTCACCACTGCAGCTTTGTACAACCACCTTCACACATAATTTTGTTCAACAAAACATGTCATTCAGAACTGTTTTTTGGGGAAAAAAAGATTTTAAGTCGGTGAAGTTACCTGAACTGATCAGTGTGCAAGAGCCTGCCGTGCACGGAAATGGTGGCATCCAGCTCCTTGTTCACATACAGCTTACTGGAATCATCAAGGAGAGACATTTTCCTCTTCTTGACCGCAGCGACGACCACTTGCGCCAGTCTGGTCAGAGGACTGCCGCCAAGTCTCAGCTTCTTATAAAGCAGTCCACCCAGTAAGAATATCACCAGGGACAACCCCATGGCTATGGTTGGGATCCCAAGGCCGATTCCCGAAGCCTTTTTGAGTGGCTGTGACGGAATTCGTTGATTCAAATTGGTCTGCCGCAAAGGCGAGGATGCAGGGCCGTATGCCTCCTGCGCCGATGGAGGTCAGTAGAGAGCAAAAAAACCAAAAAAAAACATCAAACAAACAGAAAAAAAGCCAGTAAACAAACAGCAAGAAAACATCTAACAAATAGCAACCAAATAACAAGCAAATAATAACCAAATAGCAAGCAGACCACAAACAAACAGCAAGAAACAATCAAACAAACAGCAAGCAGCCAGATCTGGAGCGGATCCGGCCAAGCTCAGCTAGATCCGGCCAGATCTGGACCGGATTTGTCGCTACCAAACCATCGAGTGGCCGGAGAAGTCTAGCAAACAGCCAGCCAGATCCGTGCACCGGAGATCCAAGTCGCGACATCTCGAAGCCGCTAGTGGCGGTCCGCGGGTACGCCGATGTCATCCTAGCCGCCCTGACTGCAAACTCCAGCACCAGCTCTGCCGGATCCGTGCGATTTGAGTTGAGTAGGAGACGGGACACGGGAGTGAGCTAATCTAGAGGATAGAGGAGTGGGTGAGTGGAGTGGGAGACAGGACACGGGAGTGATGAGACAGAAACAATTAATTAGGGCTAATTGTTAATCGAGCTTTAATTGAACATTTAATCGAGCTCTTATCAAGCAGTTAATCGAGCTCTTATCGAGCAGTTAATCGATCCGAAATCGAGCTTGTTCGCGAACATAAACGAGCCGAGCACCCCCTTGCTCATGTTCGGCTCGTTTATTAAACGAGCTTTAAATATTGTTCGTGTTCGGCTCGTTTATTAACGAACGAGCTTTGACCGAGTATTGACCGAGCTTGTTCGCGAGCAGCTCGCGAGTACATCAGCTCGTTTGCACCCCTACTCTTGTGCTAACAAATCTTTATACAAATACATGTTCATAACGTAAAATGCCAATTAACTTATACCGGACAATATCAAAAAAAAATTGGAACCCTTACCATTTTGAGACTTAACTTTCCGTCAAATTCAACAAATCTGATTTTTATTCTCTTAGGTCTCATATACCATCACCAAGATTTTTGTTCTTTCCTTTTGATATGTACTTCACAAGGGCTGACTCCAAATGTTCTATTTGAACTTTTTAGACATCATAAATTATCCCAAACAATGGAGATAGATGTCAATATTTTAATGCCTGTAAATGAGTTTGATAGTAAGTTTGCATACATTCTTTTTATGATACTACAAAAAAATGATTGATTTGCATTGTCATATTCTATTTTGTTGTTTTCTTAGAACAAATGCAACACAAAGTAGTACAAACACTTTTGTTACCTTAAAACAACACTAATATCAAATGTAATGCAAAAATTTTAGCAAAGATAGCACGGTTTGGGTAATAATAAAATCAAAGCAAAGGCAACAGAAAGCAAATGCAACACAAAACTTTATACAATACAAATTTTTACATTATCATCAAATGCAGCTATGACTTACGGTAACAAAAGAAATTGCATTGTATTAGATCAAAGGAAACTCATGTGTTTCACATTACCATCAAACTCTGCGGTGATTTAAGGTAACAAAATAATTTGCATTGCCTTTTACATTACACTAGATCAAAGATTTCAGCGGTGACTTAAGGTAGTAGAAGAATTTATATTACCTTTTTCATTGCATTAGATCAAACCAACAACAAATTAGCATTGTCGCCTATACTTGAATATATATCGAGAAGTATATTCAATATCAATTGAAATGTTAAAAAGAAAATCACATTTTTTTTGTATTGGTCATTGTTTTTCTTGTTAAGAGTCCAAATTAGAATACACCCAATAAGATAGAGATCAATAAATAAGAGAAGAAAGTGAGAGAAAAATAGAAAGTCAGTAATAGTACACTAAGCAACCTTCTCTAAAGTTGATAGTTGAGGCCTAATAAACAACTTAATGTTTACAAAGTGACCCGGGAACCAAAACTTTATGATGATGGACTGATTCAACAACACTATTGTAGATGTTAATTAACTATTGTAGAGTCTAACATGTTGTGTAGGTGAGTGATAGAAAAGGCCCTTCCGTTAATTTATGGATGCTGGATAACAAAAATTTGAAGCAAAAATTTGTGGTCATTTTGGATACCAGATAACTATAGTATAACACACTTTTAACTGACACATTTGTTGGTAAGGTCTAATGATTTATTGCAAAAGCCCCATGTTCATGAACCAGTTGGAGCATAAGTGTCTAAGCGCTTAGGATCTCTTTTTTGATTCTTGTATGATGTAAAATGAAACTCACAAAGGAGGGACATCAATATATTTTCAATTTCTCCAATTGTGACTAAACCATTCCATATCAACTTCCCAGAGGGCCTTATTGTTTCATCAATCACATCCATCATCGTGCGAGTTTGTACCTTCAACACACAAGATTTTGATTTTTTGAATGAAATTAAGATCTAAATATATTAACATGTTCAAAGAGTGATCAAAGGGTTATTGGATTACCTCTTTTAGGTAGTGTTCCTGAGTTTAAAATAGGAGGGTGAGGGAAGGGGAAGAGGGATTGAGCTGTTCCTCAGTTCTTTTAAGGAGGGAGTTGGGTGGATTTGGAGGGAATTGGAGGAAGAGAAACCCCTCCTTCATTTCCACCCATTTGGGAGGATTTGGAGGGGAGGGGATGAATTTGATACCAAAAGACCATAATGCCCTTATTCTTTTATCTTTTAACCAATCCGATTTTTTATATAGGGTCATTTTAGTAATTTTATTTTATTTTTTTACTCTTACCCTTCCAAATCCCTTCTAAACTTAGAAACACCTATTTTTTCCTT
Source organism: Kalanchoe fedtschenkoi (assembly GCA_002312845.1). Taxonomy (NCBI): domain Eukaryota; kingdom Viridiplantae; phylum Streptophyta; class Magnoliopsida; order Saxifragales; family Crassulaceae; genus Kalanchoe; species Kalanchoe fedtschenkoi. The sequence continues at coordinate 6,538,828 of NQLW01000095.1, forward strand.
TCGACCCTCTAATCCTTCCCTTCCGTTTCTTTACAAATACTTCTTTTCCCTTTCTCTCCAAACTCAGGAACAAAACCTTAGAATTTGAAGAAGAGATGCTCAACTTATAAGGTGTCATAGATTCGAGGATATGTGTTGAAAAATTCACACCTAGCATGATATATTTTAAAGTGTCCTTATTCATATAGATGATGTTAAGTGTGTCGAGTGAGTTTAGGTTAACAACATTCATAACCTAGACATTCAAATCCCTTAGTGCTATGACAAACCTAATGATGGTGATGGATAAAATAATTAAATTAGCTATTATTTTGTGCTTAATAAGGAACCGAATTGAGCAAACTATAGATTTATTAATTGTAATATGTGAATATGTTTGTATCTTACACTCTTATTAATTATTTGTACATTATCACTTGTGTTAACACGTATATGACTATGAGCACACTGACATGTGACAAGAATTGATGTTTGAGAAACCAAACTAATATAAGTTCAGTAAGAGAAGGATAATTAAGTGGATGCGGATTTACACTAGTAGAAGAGTATATAGATTAGTGATGAGTGTTAGATCGAATTTGAATGAACTTCTATATGTTTCTTATTTTGACTTAATGATACTTTTAAATATTTGTAGATTTTCATTCGTTACTTGAGTAAGATTACAAAATTTTTTGCCAGGAATTGTGTGCACTGTGCCGTTTTACTGAGTATTGTATAGTTTTTCTATCCACCTTCCCCATTCAATTTTTAATTGACAGCTCCTTCTCTATTCTTCTCTATTTTTATAGGTTCTCTGTGTAAGTTCATAAGCTTAACAACCTCTTTAAAAAATTTAAAAACCTCATAAATGTTCGAGTGGTTTGTAGTATAAGCTAGAAGGATTTTTTTATTCAAATTATTTGGACCTTGATAAATTTTATGAAAAAATAGATATATCATTTATTATAATATAATATATACTAAAAAGTAAATTATAATATAAAAAAATCTATAATACAGAAAATTTATATCTCATCACACGCGTACAAACTTCTAACTAACAGACAAACAATATGGTGAGGTCTGATGATTTGGAGAATGCGAGAGTTAGTGGGAGCATATGTTTGAGGTTGCCAATTTTTCTTAAAGTAATCTAATTATAGTAATCAACATTATATATCAACATACTATAACAATGACCTCGAGTTTAAGCAATTAACATTATTAATATAACTAGTATAATGTAACAATTGAGTTACAAACTTTATGCAAGTGATCGAACCTTGCACTAGCAAGTGGCAGATCTAGAACATAAATGAGTGGGGTCATAATAAATTATAAAGAGTATATTCACTTATATTGGCACACAATGAGTTTAGAGGTCTAGATTTTGAATTGGTTATGAAATATCATTTTTTATGAATACAAGTAAACTATCACCGTTTTTTTATATATTCATTGCGGAAATGCCCTTTCAATTGTTGTTATTGGCACATGTACAATAAATGATAAGTTCACTCGTAAATACATTCACTTATACACAAATAAAGCTCAAGACTTTTGTTTGAGTTTGGACCTGAAATAGTTAGAATTAATAATAGATTTGGTTAATGTAGATTTTAGCCTAAATTATATTGAAATGGTTTCAGACTTAAGGGTATAAATGTGAATGTCATAATTTCAAGAGTTATAGTTATATATTTATAATAAATTCATTTTAAATTGTTTTAAATTAATAGTAAATTATAATTTTTAGCGGGGTCATGCGACCTTCTGGACCAAGGGTAGATTTGCTAGTGATACCGGCCACAACAATTTAAAACAAGGGAGTTGATATCTAGATAAAAATTGTCTCTGTTGTGTCATTTTTTGGGTGGCGTGCAACTGTTGCAACAACTTTTCTTATCCACTTTTTCTATTTACAATAAACTCATATTAGTATGATTTATACAACTAGATGCATACAAATACATAATATTTATATACCGTGTTACTAACTTTTGGATCAAATCATACTATCAAAATAAACATCTTTTCTGGTTAGAGATTTTGCCGGAAACTGGAAGGAAAAATGAATTCTAATCACCTTCTGTTAATATTTTTCAACCAAATTAAGATGACCTGAATGAGTTCCCCTAAAATATTTTTGGTCACTTATGACCATTGTTGGGTGATTTTTTCTGAGAAAATTATGACCGATCAATTTTCCGGCCATTTGCAGCCAACTTCAGGTCAACTTTTTTTATTTATATTTTATTACAAAATTTTGACTGTTTTTCGGTCATTTTTTTGGCCAAATTAAACTTTCATCCACTTCGACCACCTTCCAGTCAAAATTAAAAAATAACATTTTTTTACAAAAATTCAAATATTAAAATTTGAATTTATTGTTCAATACTGATAATTTAAATTGGTAATATTACTATTTTATATTTTAATTATGTTATGATTATAATTTTAATTTAATAATAATTATTACTAAAAGTTGGTTATTATTATTTTTTAATTTTGACATGTGGAAGGTTTATGGCGTATTGGGTTGTGTTTTTTTTTTGAGTTATTTTCAATGGTGAATATATTAGCTTCAATTAAGAAAAAGAATTTGAAGATGAATGAGAGTTGTATTTATGTAACAAGAAATGACAGAATAAAACTAAATGAGGTCGTATTTATGTAAGAAGTTGGAAATAATAGAGAGACAAATGAAATAGCAGTAGTGAATGAAAATGAGTTTATACATATATAGACATTGAGAAAGATATGTGTTATTTGGGATTCTGTTTGTTGAGAGACAAATATGAAACATGTGATTTAGTTGATCAATGAATGATAAATTATATTTAAGGAATCCATATGAAGTCTGATAAGCCAATAGGAAAGAAGCATTTTTTTGATCACTTTCCAATCATATATGTTTGTTGATGGAGAATATGGATTGTTAGATGAAGTTGATCGACAGTCGATGTGAAATTCAATTAGTAAATAGACAATGAGCTTCTTTTTACCATTTTCGGCCATTTTCCACCCGCATGTGTTTCTTGAGGGAGAAACTGAACTGTTAGATAGAGTTGATCCATAATTCATGTGAAATGCGGATATCCAATAGGAAATGAGCAATTTTTCGGTGAAAATTTTTATTTACTTTATAGTGATGGTTTTCGGTCATTTTGCAGCCATGTTACGACCACTTTTTTTAGTTATGTTTTTCAGCCATTTTTTACTTATTTTTTAAACATATTTTGCGGTCACTTTTTTTGACTACTTTCCGGCCAATTTTATTCCATTTTTTACTTATTTTTTAAACACATTTTGCGGTCACTTTTTTTGACTACTTTCTGGCCAATTTTATTTTTTTTAATCCCATTTTTCCGTTAGTTTTCTGACCATTTTTAGTCAACCTTTAATTACAATAATTTTTTTTAGAAAATGTCAATTTTGACCAGAAATTGGGTACAACATTATAAAAAAACTGCCATAAATTTCTGATCAGTTTCCGCCAGTGTGTTTTTTGCTGAAAAACTAATATTTTTTTGTTAGTGTCAAATAATGTGAGAAATAAAAAGATAAACGGTCATTGGAGAAGATCGACCAATAATATAAATCTATTAAAGCACACTTACTCAGCTTCTTTCATTGGATTTCAAACTTTAGCCAAAAAAAACTTGTAGAAGATCTCTTCGCTAATTGCGCAACATAGATCACGTTATCTATGATCGTTGCATAAATATATATTGTATTAAAATGGCTTATTTCAGATTCCTCTTGATGTGATAATGATATTATCTCGAAAATGATACTTCTATCTTCAACAAACTAAGGCCTTATTTTGTTGCAATTATTGGACTCTTTTAAGAGATGGTCTCTTCATATGTTTAGCATTTAGTGAACCAACTTTTTATTTTTTATACTGAATGATTTTTCATAAAGTCTGAATCATATCTCGTTAATTTTACCTCTTATTCAGTCAGAGGCACCCAACAACAACAAAAATTCAGCGTATCATCGAAACCATGGAGTAGCTAATTCCATCATCTCCAAATCTATCTCTCCTTCCCGCAGCAAGGTTAGGTTCGACCATCTACGAATCAACAATCTTCCACCTTCCAGCAAATCAAAGCTCACCTTCGACTGTCTCCAAATCAGCTTTGACCATCGATAGTCCGACGACTTGTAGTTAAGGTAAGATTCAAATTGGCTTTGCTGATTTTTTAGTTTGTGTTCAATGCTTTGATTGTTAAGTTTGTACTATATATGAGTATTAGAGGCTCAATGGGGGAAACAATTATGGTGATAACAGCTTGTGTTCTTAGGGATTGAAGAAGTATTTCTAGCGGTCATGTGAAGCTTTTCAATCTAAGTGTTGTTATAGTAGTTTGTGTTCAATTTGTGAGTTCAATCTTTCTAAGTTTGAATCTTCCAATATCAACAATAGCCTACAAATCTTAAAATTTGTCTCAACTTAGAAATGTGAGCGTGCCTACGGTGTTCTTAAAGCGTGATTTGCTATCTTGAAAAGAATGGTCCCATTTGACCTTTATACACAGACAAATATTGTCATTGCGTGGTTTGCAATTCACAACTACCTGAGAATGCACAAAATTGGCGATGAGTTATTTGATCAATTTGAACTACCAAATATTATTGTTGACGATGAGGGAGAAGTAGAACATGAACATGATATCGGAGCACAAGATCCTTATTGAAACACAGAAGATCATCAATTTATGAACAACTTGCTTGACGGGATTACAAATACATTGTTTAGCAATTTATATTGATAGAAACTCATACTTTATTTTATATGTTTGCTTTTTATTTAACCCATGATTAAAATTAATACATTTTTTTAACATTATTATAAATTTCATTTAAATTTTCATATATATATATATATAATTTATAAAATGATAAATTATGATATATTAAGATATTTAAAAAGTGATTTACCAAATGAAAGTAAATCATTCAGCAATAAGATAAAGCAATATGTGTGGCAGAATGACCAATTGTCATTGGATAGCATAGAGCTACATAATTTCTCATATGTTGTGATTTAGCTTTAATGGGGAAGAGTGAAATAGATGGAGATGATACGATCAGGCGACATTTCTCCGAAGGCTTGCATGACATCCTTTGAGTGTCATATTGAGTCTCTTTTTTTTTCTTATAATATTGTCGAAATTTCATTAAAAAAAGGCAGGGTATATCATTTACCATAATGCAATGTCTACAATAAAAAAATAAAATACAAAATGCTATTATACAAATAACTTATATATCTCTTTAAATGCGCACAAAATTCTAACTAACAGCTGACACATGATGTGTTGGTGTGGTCTGATGATTTGCAATTTGCAGCACGAAAACTACTTATTTAATGTTCAGGAGTCAGCGGGTGCATACGTGTCAGGGCGCCAATCTGATTTCTGGGCGCTGAGAATGCCCTCTTGGTTCTTGGAGAATGTGAGATGAACCTCCCAGTGACATATGGGCTACGCAAGTGCACCTTCAGCATCTCCTAGTCTAGGTCCCTTGTAATCCCACCTCTCTTGTTTTTCATATCATGGTCTGGACTTGATTGTAGCGCTCTTGTACATTCTTTATCAATGCAAAGCACCCCTTTTGCAAAACAAAAAAAAACATGTTACTTTCAATGAAGATTACTTTCCTTTTATAGGACAGTCAGTTGGTGAAACTCCCAAATTGATGCTTCCTATACCATCCAAAGATACATTTGGTGATCATCATTTCCTGGATACATTTGGTGCTTTTGAAGACATATATGTAGTTCATGAAGCAGATGTCATGTCCATCTTTAGTCTTTTGAGGAACCTTCTGGTGAGTTTGCAGGCGCCTGATGTCCAATGCGTTCAATCCCTTCGGCTATCTCATCAAGCTAGGCAGGATGTTGTTTGGAAAAAAAGATTATATTTTTAGTACAATGACTTCACTCATCACATGAATCAAGTGCTGAGTAATGGTCATTGTACCCATACTCACAAGAATTTCTTATTTTAATTCTCTGCATCTTCTGAGCCGAGTAATTACACTGAGATCGTTAAGTCTTTAGACTAGGTACCGTCATGTAGCAAGAAATTAAGGCACTTGAGAATAATCACACGGAACTAGTTGATCCACCATAAGGCAAGAGTATCATTGGGTCTAAATGGGTTTAACTCAAATTTAAAGCTGATGGCACCATTCGAGAGGCACAAGACGCATCTTGTCGCCAATGATACAATCAAACTCATGGTATTGGTTATCATGATACTTTCACATCTATTATCGAAATGACCTATGCCCATGTAATGCTTTCCATTGCAGACGTCAAGCAATGATCTCTCTTTCAACTCGACGTCCACAACTCATTCTTACATGGCTTTCTAGACAAAAAGGTGTATACGAAGCTCCCCTTCGAGTTCTACAATGATGCTAAGTGCAAATAAAGTGTGCAAGCTTGTCAAAAACCTCTATGGTCTCAAGCAGGCTTCAAGACACCAGTTCACTCTTTTAGCAGCTCTTTATTGAGTTATGGGTTCACGTCAAGTCTCAATGATTCTTCTTTATTTACATTGCACAAAGATGACCAACTTATTCTACTTTTTTTATGTATGTTGATGATGCCATTCTCACCGGAATCTTAGTGGCTCTTATTATCCAGGTTAAGCAGTTTCTTGATGAGTAGTTTCACGTTAAGGATCTTGGTCACGCCAAATATTTCTTGGGCATCAAGTTGGCGCACAGCTCTCCGGGTCTTTTCCTCAACCAGCGAAAATGTGCTCTAGACCTCTTATACAACACAGGCTTCACATTCAGTAAACCGTGCGTCACCCGCATGAATACCAAGCATAAAATAGCCTTATCAAAGGTTCCTCTCCTTGAAGATGTTGAGCCCTGTAGACGTGTTATGTGCAAGCTCGTATATCTTACAATCACATGCCCCCAACCTCACTTATCCGGCCCATATTCTTAGCTTATTTATGAGTGCTCCTATCTAGGAAAGTCTCAAAGCCATACACAAGGTACTACGCCACATCAAAGTCACGCTTGCTCAAGATCCCTTCTTTAGTGCTTAATCTTCACTACATATTCTAGCGTTCTACGATGTTGATTCAACTACTTGTCATGTTACAAGCTGAAGCATTACTGGCTATTGTATACTCATCAACTCTTCTCTTATTTCTTTAAAAAATGAAAAAAAACGTTGGCTATTATGTTTACTAGATGACATGGGTGTGACTCCTTTCTTGCATATTCCTTTCTTCCGTGACAATCATGTTGCTTTTCATATTGCTCACAACCCCATGTTCCATGAGTAGGGGTGTACAAAATCCGGTTCGGACCGGAAAATGACCCGGAACCGGACCGGAATGGACCGGAACCGGACCGGACCGATTGATTCCGGTCCGGGTTTCGGTCTGTAATTTTTGAAGAATCCGGTTCCGGTCCGGTCCGGTTTGAAAACCGGAATATTTCGGTCTGACCCGGATGGACCGGAATCAAGTGAAACGGCGACGTTTCATCCAAAAAATAAGGCAATAGGCAACCCCATTCCCCACCCACTCACCCCCCCAAACCCTAATTCTACGTCACTCTCTACACTCCCAATTTCCAAACACTCTCTTCTCTTCTCTCTACACGGCTACACCCCCAATTCCCCAATT
>NQLW01000095.1:6549964-6565500 GCA_002312845.1 Kalanchoe fedtschenkoi
TGGATATAAATTTATTTATGAAATTGTCTTCAACCATCATAATGTTCTGAACCACTCCAATCAGCTAAGCTAAATATTATAGTATTGAAGAGGGTATTTTGATACGAACATCTTGTGATCTTAACTTATCCAAAAAAGATTATTAAAACTTAGATTAAGTCCATTTTAATTCACACAGTCATATTTTATTTGAAAAATAGATTTCTAGAAAAAGTTCAATATACTAAATTGTCATTCCCTCCCAGCCACAACACATCGTATTGTTAAAGGTCATCCTTCATTGATTCGACACATTCAAAAAATTATATCCAAGCATTCCCTTAAATTTCATATTCTTAAATAAATTTGTGAATGACAATCCTTCTCGTCTAACTTTCCTCTAAAAAGACTAAAATTTCTGAATTTCAAAATGAGCAATTAATTTAGTTTTGATCGGTGAAACAACACACGTAAAATGCGCTAACAAATTTCTGAAATTTTTAAAAAATTTAGTTTTGGTGGTTGGGTGCGTGATTTTTTTTAAGAAAACTAAAATTTCTGAAATTTTGGCGTGCAAGTTGATGAGTTCTTCAATTGTGAATGTCCTTTTAAAAAATAATATATAAATGATTTGATGCTTGAAAAATAAAAAAAAGCGTGTTGAGAAAATTATGTGATCCATTTTTACCTATAGATTTCAGTTTTCATTTTTTAAAAAAGTTGTTTCTGGTAAACTATGTATTTTACATTATTTATTTTTATTATTTGGGTGAAGAACGAGTAGGTCAGGTATGCATATTCAAATTATGGGTGTAATGAATACATACTCCTACTATCCTTGTTTATTTATCACAAGTTTATGCACATCAAATGTTACCCAAATTAATTAAAACATAGAAGATAAAAATTTATGATACAAAAGTATTATCAAAGTAGAACTCGATAGGAATCTATTGCTACCACTATTATAATGATTATCCTATTATTTTAGATAAAAAATAATTAATAAAATCATTGTCCGAAAAATCAAGAGATCAATTATTTCAAAATGGAGGCATTATATTGACACACCTTAACAAAAAACATAAATAAATAAATAAAATAATAATAATAATAATAATAGTAGGTCACAACAGAACCGACAACGTTTGACAGAGTGAGTGGGGTAGAGAGAGGGACACTGATCTGAGAGACGCAGCGAGATTGAAAACCATTCACATAAAACCTGAATTCACGTTGACCACTTCTCATCTCTTCTCTGTCCGACTCCTAAACTCGTGGATCTTCTTCACATTCAACCAAAATCCATGCCATGCACAAACAAAAAGTCGATGGCCACCACCCTCTGAATAATCCTTAAACGAACAAAGCCCGAGCATCGGCATCAATGGCGCTAGGAGCCAAATCTCGCACTGCCAAGCGAGCCTCCACGTCCTATGCTCCCACCGTCACCACCATCATCTTTGTCACCCTCTGCATTCTGTACTCATCAGCGACCCCATAATACTTTCGAAGTCTAAGTTTTGAACTGACCTTCAATGCATGACTGCAAGGGTAGTGGAATGTGTTGGAAAATTATGGTTTACAATGACTTACCGTAACCCCTAAGTTGAAGTTTTGATAAGATGTAAACTTTGGAAAAAGATAAAAATGTTTTCAGGACTCAAGAAACTTATTCAAGGAGTGGATTCAATTCAAGAAATGTTCAAAAGATCAAATGGTTCAAGTTACAATTGATTGTAAGCATTTGGAAATAAAGTTCAATCGACTTGTGAAATTTACTACTCGGTTAGAAAATTCAAAAGAGGCATGTAGACATGTCTGATCATTCTCAATTTTGAAGAGATTCTACACATATATGTTTTCTTCAATCTGAACGGTGGAGATTGGATTTCAACGGTTGGTTTGGGAGAAAACAAAGTCAGAACAGAAGCTGCCGAGATTAATTTTCTGCACTGACGGGTTTGATCATACTCAACGATCGGAAGGGTATCCATGGTTGGATTTGGCTGAAATTTGGACAGGAGTTTGAAGACATCTAGAAGAAAAATCTGAACGGTGGAGATTACATTTGAAGCCTTGGAAGGTCGCCATTTTCTAACGGCTAGTTTGGCTGCCAGATTTCAAAAAGTCATCAATAGTGGCTGAAATTAAGGAATGGTGTCTCAAGCTCTCCAAACGGCTATATACTTCAAACATCACTATAAATAGGCCTCTTCACTCAAGAAACTCGGAAGAGAAGCTCTCCAAGAGATACATTCATCATAGCTATCAAGATTACAAGATCAAGGCTTGTTATTCTCAAGTAAGTGCAAGTAGCATTTTGTTCTTCAATTCATATCCAAACTACTGCACTTCTTTGCTCAAATTTGTGAGCTCTTTAGGAGCATATCTCTGAGTTCTTTGTAAGGTTTGAGATTTCTATAGTTCTCATTCATTGGTAGGATTTGAGCCGAAAATCAAATCGTTGGTTTGGTAGGATTTGAGCCGAAAATCAAATCGTTGGTTTGGTAGGATTTGAGCCGAAAATCAAATCGTTGGTTTGGTAGGATTTGAGCCGAAAATCAAATCAAGTTGTAAGGTGTGCTTGAGCCGTAAGTCGAGCGTTTGTAAAAATTCTCACTGACCTTGAAAGTGATCTCTAGTGAAAGGTTGTGGAAAATCCTAAGTGGAAGCTTAGGTAGTGGACGTAGGTCTTAGTACCGAACCACTATAAATCACCTTATTCTTTGTGGTTGTTTTAATTTATATTCCGCAAAAAGTTTCCATCAAGCTCTATTCAACCCCCCTTTTAGAGCTTGGGCTTCCTACAGAATGTCTGCCACTTCCCACAAGTACAAGTCATGTTCCTCATATGCACCTGATGTACGTGATATGTCCCCCCAGTTTCCACTGAAGCCTCTCCTGTCGAATGGTTGTACAAGGTCACTTGATGGAATGCAGCCTTCTTTTTGGTCAATTATAGTAAATAGCTTCAATTGTTGGTGCAAAAAAGGGGGTTTTTTGTGACGAAAGGTACACTTAACGAAGAATTCGTTGACAAATCATGAATCCTCACAACAAATTGTCACATATACTAATAAATGTGACAAATTCTTTTTTGGTCATTTTTAATCTGTTAATTATATGCATTTTTCTTGTAGTGATAATTAAATGTCTTACTTAATTTAAATGGTCGGGTCGGGTCGGGTCGGGTATGGCAAATACCATACCCTTAACCTACCCGTCCAATTTTTTTCGGTTCGGTTACGGTTTTAACCGCGGGCGTGGTCAACTCGGTTATTATCCACGTTGACCGGTTCGATTACGGTTCGGTTACGGTTCGGTTACGGTTGAATTGCCATCCCTAGTTGTGGTGTAAATTTCAGATTGGATTTTGTGACTCGTGTAGTCCACTGAATTTGCATGATTGCCAACTAGGGTTTTCTTCAACGATACTAGCCAAATCACAAGTGTGGGTGCCTGCAATTGCAACAATATGACCTTCTAAGCGAGCAATTTGCCACCTCTGCTCAAATTGATAATGTTGATCTGGTCAACAACAACAAAAAAACAGGAGAAAAACGTAGAGATGATATCATGCCTATTCTAGCACTAATACTATACAATTCCCTTTTCAACCCTCAAACTCACATTCAAGATGGAAATGATCATAGAAACATTTGGGAAACACAGAATTTTGTCTAGCCATCCATTCCAAAACGAAGATCACAGAGGGCCTCGTTTTTGTGTCACAAAAATTGCAAAAGAGATTTTGCAATGAACATTAACATGTGTTTTGTTAGAAGGTTATGCATTTTGAAGTACGTACCACAACGGTTTGCAAAAGCATTGGGGCGACAAGGGGAACCCAACTTTATGGCGCCTCCTTTGAGGACACATTGCAAAAACACTTAACAACAGGTGAATTTCAGAAATTAGGTGAATGTCACTTTTATGAAATTATTTATGCATTATTATGATATGATGATATTATATGTTAAAATGCTTGGTGAATAGTATGACTGTAGTTAAACTTTCATTGTAATCTGCATGTCAGCTATGTTTTTGTAAATTTAAATATGACCTACGTGTCATTTGTATTTTTATAAAAATTTAGCATAGCCATTACGTTAGTTTGAAGGAGTTCAAACGATGGATGAAGATTCGAGAGATACAAGGATGGATGGTGATCCAAAAGTTGCAAGATTATTTTATTTAAATTTGGGGGCATACTATTTCATAGTTTTGTAATTCCGCATTTTATTATGAATGCTTTAACTGTTGTGAATGTTTGTTGATGCATAATAAGACATAAGGAATTTTAAGTCATATAATTAGACCCTCCAAAATATTAAGCGTTAAAATGTCTTTCTAAAATCCAACACTTTTCAAGGCTCCGATCGATGGTGAATGGGACTTGTTAAAGCCGTGTGTTCCCATCTATCTTAGTGAGGCGAGGTGAGCAAAGGTTGCTTACATGTTTGACTTGGTTTGCGTAACAAGATATCAAGACGGTCTTGGCCTTGAAGCAAAAGGTTCGGGAGTCATGACATTGGATGTCACTCGACCACCAAGAGTTGGATATGATGCAATTAGTAGTTGTTGGTTACCTAAATAGTTAAATTTTGAGAGAAATGCTAAAACGGACTTAAAATTTAGTGAAATGTCGATTTTGCCCTACTATACTTGGGGAGAGTCTTTATGAAGTATAATAAGATGATTTGTAAAGAGTAACTCCATTTAGTGTTATTGTGATCTATCCTTAAGAAAGATAAAATAAAAGAAATAATTTTTGATTGATTGAAAATTTGAGAATTGTTCTCAAGGAAGAGAAAAATGAAATTTCTTAACTCTACATTCTCAAAATTAGTTCTTACTTCCAAATGCTCACTACTAGGAAATATGCTTACGAGAAGCATAATTGTGATTTTTGTAATGTCAATTATTTTATGTAAGTATCTATACTTATGAGATAATCACAGTCCTCAAACTGTTGTTTCAGGAGCATACTCAAAATGAGATATTTGAATCCCTCATATGGAATATGCTTAATTAATAATCATAAGTGAAAATATTTCATTATTATAATGAAACACAGTATTGGAAAACGATCAATGTATTATATCCGGAAGATCAAAAAGAAAGGAATGGAAGTATGACTTTAATTTTAGGTATTAATGTTAATAAAAGTAAATGTTACTTCCTATTCTACTTATGGATATTGGATACCGAATGTGATTCTCACACTGTTATAAATGTGAGGGGACATTCCGGGAAGTCGAGTAGAAGGTGAGGTGCATCTACGCATAAATAATAGTGCAAAAATTGCCAAAATTATTATATGAACACTTCATTCAACGTTACCTTCGGGAATAGTTTTAGAACTATTACCATTCAAGTTTGACATGAAATGTTTTTCTAAAATAATAAATTTGTTATTCTTTGAAGAACTAAATGGTAATACCCATTAAGATGATGGGCGTAATGTTCTAAAGCTTAAAATCATGTATGTTAACATTAATAACAAAGAATTGAATTTAATAATTTAATTCTTATTTATATTTCTAGCAATGTCAATTGGAATATAAATGAGTATTGTATGCTAGGTTCGGCAAAAAGAGACTGTTGAATTTTTTTGCTTATAAAGCAATTGATATGTACTTGACTCATTTATCAAATGACATGCTCCATTCATTAAGAATGGAGGAGTTAACTTATGAAAATCTATAAGTATAAATGCTAGAAACGGTTTTATATAATTCCATAAAAATGGCTATGTGTATATGATACGACATAAACCAGAATTCTTTGAATTGTTCAAGGAACTACAGAAGGAAAAATTATAACCAACTGGACAAGAAGATTATAAGTCTCTTCGATCAGATCGATGAGTGAAATATCTAAGTCTAGAAATTTATGATCATCAAATGAGTGTGAAATTGTATCACAACTCACTCTTTCGAAGTACATCATACTTTATTGATGTGTCTGGAAGGATAAATCAAACTTTATAGGACGTAGTTTGATAAATGATGAATCATATTGATCTTCAATAAGCTTCAAGGGTATAATATTGAAACTATTGTGCTCAGTAGAAGTCCATCAAAAATAAAATAAAGATAACAAATTTGGATATGTCTTAGAAATGGTCTAAAATTAGTTGTATCTTAGAAATGTTCCAAGATCATCTTTATTTAATAATCTAGGGATTCTTGCGAAATGTTCACAAGTATACCCCCGATATCGGTAAATGCTTCCTTTTGGAAGCCTAAGAGATTCAATGAGTTAAAACACTTGCATTGATGACAAATTGTTTGTCACTCAAAAGTAGAGTTTCAAAAAAAATATGACTTCTAGAAAAGTTAGTGGGAGTGGAGTGAGTGCAACTCGAAAGAGTTCGAGAGCGACAGTGAATAATGCAACGAAAATTGTAACTAACCGTGTGATGACACCTCATAGGTCCGAAAACTAAGTTGTGAACATATGCGATATGTTTTCTAAAAAGACTAAACATTGTAATCTATTATGAATAGAAAACAATGGACTTATGAATTACACGGAAGCATTGATGGACCCTAACTCTGAGAAATGACTTTATGTCATGATATCCGGAATGTAATATGTGTGGCCATAATGAAGTAATGACTTTGTTTGGTTCTTCTAATGGTGTATTAATAATTGGAAGTTAGGGGATATTCAAAATGGTAACATAGTTGGAAATGTTCCAATAGTTAAAATGCAATGATAGGTTTCAATTGAATTCATGACTTTGAATTTAATGAAACTCATTGCACTATTTTTAATCCTTTTGGATAATCTTTGTCATAATTATATTTTTGAAATATAATCTATGGACGTAGTACAGTTTTTTATAAGGAAATCTATAAGAAGATGTGTATGACACTACCTTAAAGATTTACATCTTCAGACTTTGGAAATTGTGTAAGTTTTAGTGTTTTTATTTTGAAACACACACGTCAGAGATGCCAGTTTCATTTTCAAGTGTTGATCAAAGAATTTTGATTATCACTAATGAAGAAGAACCCTATGTTTATATTAGGGTTAGAAAGAGCACAATGATTTGGTTATATGTATAATGACATATTTATCTATGATTAAGAAAATATTTCTCAATAAGACATAATGGATCACAATAGAGAACAATCTTTAGTACTTGTGAAACTCTAAAGAAATATTTCATTTGAATGAGATTTGAAATTATATACTGTAAATATTGCAGTAATGGGAATTTTCAAACTTGATGGAAATAATTTAAATTTATAAATTGAATTCAACTTCATTTCAAATGATGGAGTTATATATATTAGAAGTGTTCCGATAAAGACAAAATAAATAATTATATAACATGCACTAAATACACCTCAAGCATGTACTTCAGTACGCTCATATTATAAGTGAAATTGTTCCTGCAGATGATATGAATATTTGCAAAAATCAATGAATATCAAATATTGATGATTTGTTGAACAATGTTCCTTTATAAATAATTAACAACAAGTCTTATATCGCCATGTTTTTAATGAACATTTGACAAACTGTTGACTCACTTGCTTATGTCTTGTCGATGTGAGTGAGAGCATGTTTTCATGTTTGGTTATTCATTGAGTTTATATTATTTCTTGGATAATATGTAACTCTGATTCCACGAATGACAAATTTTTTATAGATCATCAAGTACGTGACTTGATTGTGAGACTTTATACAACAAAATAACGTAATTCTAAAATGTCCTTAGTCGATAATCATTATATGGAATGTGATGATTGATAAGGCTATCATGTAGATTAGTTGATGACCATGTTTCCCAGGTCATTGATATTGGATACCAAACTAATGACATGAATACATATTGAGAAATATTTATTGGACCGACCCACTATTAAGATTACTTTAAGGAATTTTGTGTGATCAATAAATCTTATAGTATATGAATATAGTCCTTAACCTGAGTTGATCATATTTTCCTACTTGAGGAGTAGTATGCTTTGATATCATCAAACGCTAAAAATAAAACCGGTAGTTATAAAAGTGAGTATTGGGTTTGTTATGAATCTTGATGAGAAATATGAGGCTACGAGATGGATCTGTCACTCTCATATGATGACAGAAATATTTTTGGGCCCCTCGATGAGTTAAGATTAAGAAATGCATGGTCGTGCTCAAAAGGACTGAAAGTTAGTCATTTTATATGTCAGTCTTACTCATAGATCGAGAAAAACGAATGAGCCTAATAAGGATAACACTTCATCCTTTCTTATGCTCATTCAAGATATTTGTAGAAAGAGGGATTATTTGTAACTGGTTTATGTGCATGTAGGAGATTTTAGAGTTTGCCTTTTAAACTAGTTAATTGACTCGTATTTACAGTGATTTTAGTTACCTCGAGAACCAATTATTCTTAGTTAGGGATCATAATGCCTTAATAGGGGTCGCTTATGATCAATGAGCTTCTACCCATGACTAATTAAGAATAAATGTATAGGGTAGCACACAATCGAGTGACGGATATTGAGTTAAGTAATAAACCGAATAAGATTTGATTTGAATATGATCCAATTCAATCCGCGTCTGATTCAGATGAACCAAATGGGTTAAACCGCGGGTATGACCCATGAGTACTATCCATTAGGCTACGCCCATGGCCTCAAGCTCAATAACCCAGCAGATGGGCTTGGCCCGCGGGTCGAAGCCTAGAAGCACAGTTCTCACTGTAAATAGAGGCTTAGCACTTCTATTTAGAGATAGAGATGTGACGTCAGTTCAACAATGAGATTAAAGGCAGAGGATGATAGAATTATCCGGGGAGCTGGTATTATAAAGGGCGCGGTATCCACCAGCCATGTGTCAACACCGGTAGAGGCACGATACTTGGCGCGCTCATCAAGAGGTAATCCTAATCTTCCATTTTAGGTGTTTTAATTCAGATCCAGACTTGTGTCCGATAATTCAAATTGATACTATTTAAAGTAATTAATGAGTATTCCAAATTCGGACTTATGCCCACGTGGTTTGAAAAACCCTTCCTACATTTGTGTACGTGATCTCCAATAGTTCACACATAATTAGGATACTAATTTAGAATTGATCCAATAGTTGCGGCATTGATAGGACCGTCGTTGAGGTATCTCATGTAAATAAATTTATAATACCTGACCTCACTAGCAAGCAGTAAGTATAGGGTCGATCTACAGGGACTGAGGTGTGAACTCTAATAACTAGATAACTTAGTAAACAAAGTAAAAAGTACAGATCCTGGGTGTTTTCAGATTTATGGAAGTAAAATGACAATTAAGTAGTAAATCAGTCAGAAAAACATGTAGTTCAGGTGTCCTTAACTTGTACTAATCATTGATACTAAAAGTCATATCCTGTTCATGCACTGAATTCAATAAAACAGGCATCCCATATTACAGAGCGTAAATAATTGCTCCTATTCCATCATACTCTTAAGCTATGGTATGAATTCTCTATGCATAGAATGTTATAGAAGGTTGTTAGCCGAGCAACAAGACATATGCAGTTGTGCTACTGTGATAGAGAATTCAGACTAAGTTATGATACTTTTGTAGAACCTAGGATATGTTATTATATATACTCCATCTAATTTATATTTGGCTTATGCCTTAATATCATATATAAGCGCCTAGATTTTATTTAAGTATGCACTACACACATTAGTTGTCATGTAAGCCCATGCAATCATTCAGATTCTGCGTAATAATAATAACAACATAAATAGTATTTATAAGCACAAACTATCTCACAATAATCATCACAAGTTTACAGCACCTGAACTATACAAGAGAGTTTAGCCAGTAAAGGCCATAGACATAGATACAAGCAAAATAATAAAAGCTACAATCTTACTCAAGCATATGCTAAGTTGGACTCCCTTGCAGCTCTCCACTACTCCCTTGATGATGATCTCTTGAGTCTGGTTGATTCTATGATTCAAAGATTCAATGATGATTCTCCTTAACTAAGCCTTTGTATATTGATGTAAGGTAGCTTAGATGTTAAGCTACGAATATGGGCTTATTCTTCATGTAAACCTTTAGGAGATATTGATAAGATTCGAATGTCTTCGGCTTATCGAAATCAAAATAGAGATCAGAACCAGTTTAGGAAGATTAAATGCCCATAAATTTTGTCAGAATTTTGCAGATATACATCAATGTTTAGGCTCTGGCTCCAAATGGAAACTTTTAGATAATCATCTGATCTTTCCATAGCCTTTTAACTCACGTGATTTGGACATCGGAGCCGATAGATACACATCTTAAAAGTTGGAAACAATCTGTAGACATGATTAAGAAACTGCAGCTCCCGCACGCAAGTGTCATTATCCAGTCACGTGCGTGGATCTTGCGCATGGAAAATCCACATCAACTCTTTTCCTTCCTTTTGTTCTATGACACGTGCTGGCCCTCATTCATGCGCACGATAATGAACCTTGTGCGTGGCTCTTCCACTCGGTTGAACACTGTCTTATGTCTGATTTCCTCCCTTGTCCAAATATGCTCCAAAACTACTATTTTTAGCACATTCATTAAGATCTAAAACAAGCCTGAAATATAAAAAATAGCTAAAACCATTATATAACACTAAAAAGGACTAGAATTAGGTGAGTTAAGCATAAATGAGACAGTCAAATTTGGTCTCATCAGACATCCAACATTCTTCTCTTCTATGTCGTCATGCCCTTGACAAAGAACTCAATTAGGATTTGGTAAGCAAATCTATGGTTCTGGCACTTTATAAGCAGATGTGTGAAAACCTCATAGTACTCATACTTTGTTTTGTCTAATTGAAGATTTGCTGCTCATATATTCTTCCTTATTTGAGTGGATTTAGCTATCGAATAGTATTTCTTAAGAAACACATCCTGCATCTAGCTCCATGTTGTAATAGTACCTACAAGCATATCCAACAACCAATCTTTAGCATAATCAACAAGAGAAAATGCAAACTCCATGGACTTGAATCGAGCTAGGTCTTTCCAGCCGACTTCATTATGGTGTAAACTAAGTTAAATTTACGACAATGTCGCTAGGCATCTTTTATCGGTATCCCTTGTAATTGAAAGAGTTAGTTTATAACATCATCCTTTAATTCGATGTCAACCTCATCTTCATGATTGGGTTGAATGCAAAGAGGCTAGTCATATAATGTTAGTGTGGTTAGCTCTCTAATTATCCTCCATCTCAGTTGTGACGGCGCTACCATCTCTGCTGCCTGTCTAGCTGCTCTCTCATATGTGCGTCTTTGATGAATTATTTGTTCTTGATCCTCATATCCTAAAACAGAGGATTGATGAATTGGCTAGTAAACTTGTCAAAAATGTTAGTCAAATTAAGCAATGAAATTAAATAAAAGGATTTGAGGTTTATCATTTGAACGCTCGGTTAGAGTAATTGAGAGTTACTTAAAAAGATAAAATGAAAAAATCTGACAGTCACTTGAAACACATAGTTAATCTGCCTTGGAAATGTCACCAATTTGATAAGAAATTATACAAATAAAATGCATGACCTCACAAGCAAGCAGCATGTCAAGGTCAAATCCACGAGGATACTGATGGGGTCAGCCTTTCCGGACTGGTCCATGGATGCGGTTCTCTCGTCTAAAGCGGTGTTTGAAGTTTCATCCAATGATGATTTGTTGAGTTCTTTCCCAAGTAATCAGAGAAGTGCTCTTCAAGCTATCATCTTTGATGCTCGAGTGGAGGACCGCCTCGTTTGGGAAGAATGTCCTTCAGGGATGATGTCTGCAGCCAGCTTCCGGATTTGGTTGAATCCGTCTCAAGGTCGTGGTGACTTAGATTGGATTTGGGCTGCCATTATCCCTATGAAGATCTCCGGTTTCTTATGGAAATTATTCAATAATGCGGTTCCGGTAGATGAGCGAATTCAGGGAAAAGAAGTTCAGCTAGCTTCCCGTTGTAGGTGTTGTTCTAGTGGAAGCCTTGAGTCTTTAAATCATCTGTTCACTCAGAGCTCCTTGGCAGCTTCCCTTTGGGCCTTTTTTGCACCAATCCTCGACAAACCTCGGGTATCTTCTATCTTCCAGCTTCGGTGGAGTTGGATTGGTCAGAGAGTGCCTTCTTCTCAATTTGATTTCACGGTATGTATAATAGTGGCGTGTGGTTTATGGGAAATTTGGTGTGAGCGCAATAAGAGACTGCATGACGAAGGTGGTTCTGATCAATCAGTCATCCGGCGAGTTCAGCATTGGTGTTCCTCTCTTTCAGGTATCATTAAGCCATCCAAACGGTCTTCCTCTTCAGAATCATTGGCTCTGAAAGCCTTGCGGCTCCCCATCTTGGTTATTCCTCGCCCCAGAATCAGATGGGTTTCTTGGGATCCTGGTGAAGGCCTCACTCTTAATATAGATGGCTCTGTTTCTGCGTTAGGAGCATCAGGAGGAGGCCTGGTTCGGGATGCGCTTGGAGCCCCAAAATTATTATTTTCTTGCCAGTTTGCTTCTGAAACTTCGAGTGTAGTCGCTGAATTTAAAGCAGCCTTGCATGGTCTAAGAGCGGCAAAGAGTGCTGAATTACAGATTTCGGAGCTTCAGACAGATTCCTTAATACTGGCGGAAGCTATTAGTGGCGCCTCGGCTTGTCCTTGGGACTGCTGCTATCTACTGCGGGAGATTATTTTGGAGCTGGGCGGAGCCAAATCTCGGCATATTCTTCGTGAAGCTAACAGTGTGGCAGATCTTTTGGCTAGAGAGGCTTCATCTACCGGGGATTTAACTTCTTATTACCTGAGCAACTTCAGTCTCCGCGTTCGTTCGCTTGTTATACTAGACTCGAGGCGCACAGCCTCTTGTCGCGTTAATTAGGTTGAGTCCTTTTGTGTGTTCGATGAGTCTGTATTTTCTTTTTCGGGGTTGGGGGTCCGGGTAGATTGGGTGCCACCCCTCTTCCCGTGTCCTTTCTCCCTCCCTGTATGCCTTTTTCCTTTTCAATAAACTCATTCTTAAAAAAAAAAAAAAAGACTAACAAAAAAAGAATAAAAATACAAAATTTTGGGGATTTTAATAGTTTGAGAAACCTGCAATAATGCAATTATTTTAAGAAGAAAGTAGAAGAATCAGTGAACAAATGCATAGCGCAGGTGACTAACTTGCGATTGTGTTGATCATAGATTTTAAAGATAAATTCTTGTACGGAACCAAAATCATCAAAATATACGAACTCATGCACTAGAATATTCTGAAAAGGCGTAAACAATTGCTCCTATACTAATACCATCATACATTTTAGAGAATGATATGAATTATATATGACAACATGCGAGATAGAAGCTTAGAGGAAGAACATACACATTGATGAATAATGGTAGGGAGTTCAGTCTAAATAATCTGGTCGTAGTCTATCTAGAGTATGTTTACAACATAAACCCGCATATCATATGTTTATTTTTCACTCGACTAATTGATATAGGTTCTATCCTTCACAATTAGATCAGCGATAGAATAATTGCAAGGAAATATGGATTGTCAGGCTAGGCCATTTAATAACATTCATAAAATTCGTCATGCAACAAAACAGTCATCCAGTTGAAGCTCAATAAGTATTACATCAAAAAATGAATTTTATTAAAAAATTATCTAACAAAACTAATTAAAAAGTTATTACACATGAACTATATAAGGGATTGTAGTCATGAATGGCCATGGAAAGACACTTAATAAGGGAAGTAGGAACAACCCTTACAAACCTAACTTGCTCCTTCCTCTGTTGACGTCCCTTGTTGTCCTCCACATGAGGCTTAGGGTCGAAACCCTAAGATAATCTTAGACTTGAGAGAGTGTAGGTGTCACGGCTCTTGCATTGCTAGTACAATTGAAAGAAGAAGCGAAGATCTCCTCATATAAGTTGGGAATAACACCAATCTTAGCAGCAAAGATTTTCACGACTTGCTAAATATCCCTGCAAATTTCTTAGGAATTCTATGGAAGATCAAACTAATAATGAAATAGAAATCAAAAATATTATCTTGAGTCCAACTTGAGAAAATTATGAAAACCGATTTTGATTGCACTGCTAGTGGAAATTAGTTGATACTTAGACTTTCACTTCTTTTAGGAAAGTGTAGATATTTGTTTCCTATTTTATCAGCTCTTTGAATCATCCAAATTGAACATCTGAAAGTTTTGGCCTTGAAAAGTTGCTCAGCTAAGCTGACCCTAGTCTAGAAAACATTAGCGTGTTGCACGCTAGTTAAAGATCCACTGCGCACTTGGCCGTGCGCGTGGCCGATTGGTGAGTTAGCTTTTTTTTCTTCTTACTGATGACACGTGTTTGCTCCTCACCATGTCATCACGCATACGGCTGCAGTCCAGAGCGTGCGGTTGTGCACTCGATCAAATAGTGACTTTTGCTTTCAATATGATTTTGTTCGTATTTGCTCTAAAAAAATCTTCTGGCACGTTTTCGCATTAAGATCTAAAATCTTTTTGAAATATTAAAATATACATAAACTATGAAATAACGCTATCAAACGATTAAGAATCAGGTGAGTTAAGTACAAAATATACTGAATACTTTCGTCTCATAAGTAAGTTGCTATCGCTCGGTCTTTTAGCTACATACCAATGCCTACTTTATGCTATGTACCCGAAATCTTTGAGTTACTTTTTTTCCAGCGACAACATTCTCGATGCCTCTTTATATCATCTCTCAATTTGTGTCTCTATCTGCCTTCTTGTTTATTTTCATCACGGGCCCTTATAATTTCATGGTCAGACTTTGGGAATTTCTCATATCAAATTTTCAAGCAAACCTGCTTTCTCTTTGTCTCAGCTTGTATTTATTACATCTAGAGAGCCGGGAATGATGGTATCTTTCAGGATACCCAATCTATGAGCTCAAGTCATGAAGACTATTAAGTACGGGTGTAATAACAAGTTCAATTTTCTTCAGTATTTGACCTAGATCTTCTGAGTTTAATATTGTTCGGGCTCATAAAATAGGTTTACATCATATCCTTAGATAGCCTATTTTTCGAGTCATCAAAGCTTAGCTTTTATACAGTTGAACTGAATTTTTATCTTGCGGTATATTCTATCTTCTCAATGAAAGCACCGTCATTCAAAAGAAAAAGACAAAAGAAGGAAGACATTTTTCTGTTAAGATTATCTATAGCAAATTAATATTAATTTTGAGTTCTCATTATAAATATGATATTTGAAAGAAAACACTCCAAAATCTGAAATAGCCAAATTACATACTGTCGGTGACAAAGTATAGATGGGACTACGGGTGTACTTTGCCCTTTTTAAATTAAAATAAAATCACAATCCAAGTAAATTAAATTTAGCATTAATAGGTTAAATTAAAATAAAATCACAATCCAAATAAATTAAACTTTGCATTAATAGGTAGTGAAGTGACGACCCATTTTATCTGGCAGTTCTTTTACAACCACTGAAATCATGTCGGCCTGTGTATGTAAATTGGAATGACGTGCGCGTGGCCGTGTATAGACCAGTGCCTGGCCCCTGTGTGCACTGAGCTGGATTGGTGCCAAAAAAATCACTTGATA
>NQLW01000095.1:6567803-6602881 GCA_002312845.1 Kalanchoe fedtschenkoi
GGGCGCAGACCTTACTCGATGACAGAGTTGTGCATCGGCGTCGTGACGATGTCATGGGATCTGGCCCGGGTAGATGTGCAAGGGATGCCTAGAAGATGATTCCAGCGACGGCTAGGGTTCCAACCTACGCAGAAGTGAGGGCGCCTAGGGTTTTTAGTCTGATTTTTGAAGACTTTCAGTTAGCCCGATGATGTGTTCGGTTCCAAGATGGATGCGATTTTTTTTCAAATTTGACTGTTTTGCTTTGTTCACTATCATTTGTGAACCCCGATTTGGTTTTTTTTCCATTCTGATCTTTTCGCAGTTTTGAACTGCGAAAAGCTCTCATGTAATTTTCGCAGTTACAAAGTGCGAAAATCGTAAAGATTTTCGCGGT
This sequence comes from Kalanchoe fedtschenkoi, assembly GCA_002312845.1. Taxonomy (NCBI): domain Eukaryota; kingdom Viridiplantae; phylum Streptophyta; class Magnoliopsida; order Saxifragales; family Crassulaceae; genus Kalanchoe; species Kalanchoe fedtschenkoi. The sequence continues at coordinate 6,568,180 of NQLW01000095.1, forward strand.
TCCGAACTGTGAAAATTGAAACCCTAAAAAAATTTCACGTGGATATATGATTTTTTGCAGTTGTGGTCTACGAAAATCTCTATGATTTTCGCAGTTACGAAGTGCGAAAATCATATGGAGCTTTTCGCGGTTGTGAACAGCGAAAATAATAGGGATTTTCACAGTTCGGAACTGCGAAAAGGTCAGAATGGAAAATAAACCAAGCGGGGGTTCACAAATGATAGGAAACGAAGCGAAAGAACCAAATTTGAAAATAAATGGATGGATGCCCGCTCATTCTATTTTCAGAGGCTGAGGTTCGTCCTGCCCAACTATTGATGGCCCATGCAGTTGTATTGAAATTCTCATCGGGGCGACCAAGGGTGGAGGAGGCGCGAAAGTTCGTCCGGCAGCACTGGTGTCTTGGCTCGCCTTTGGTAATTAGGGCTCTTAACGGTCGTCATATCCTGGTTATTTGCTTCTCTGAGCAGGGCGCCATGACGGTTCTCACCTGTGAGTCGCATCAGTTAGGGGATGCGGTCTTTCGAGCCTTCCATTGGAAGCCGGGATTGTCAGTGAAGACAGAGCCCTCTTCTATGGTGGCCTGGGTTCATCTTCATAGGCTGGATCCCTCTTTCTTCTGACACAGCTTTCTGCGGGAGATCAGTCGTGGAGTATACAGCTTCTTAAAAGCAGATGACAGAACGCTGGACTTGTCGAATCCTATGATGGCTAGAGTGTTTGTCGAGATAGATTGAATCGGCCTTTGGTGCAGGGTTTTTGGGTGGGGACGGAGAAAAATAAAAAATGGATAGAACCGGAGTCCGAAGGAGGCATTGAATACTGTTGTAGATGCAAGAAGCAGGGCCACTTCATTGATGTCTGCCGCAAAGAGGAGACCAGGCAGCGAAGGCGACGTGAAAAAGTTGGGCCTGCAATGAACATTAAAAATGCATCCCAGGCTTTGCCTGAGGTCGGGAAAAGGGGGCAGCCAGTCCAGCATCTCAGCCGCAGTGGAAGGGAGAAGGGCAGACCGGAGGGGTATCTTGACATGTCCAAGTCAGAAACACAGGTGTGGGAACTCCCGTCTCACCGCAAAAAAGGACGTACGGAGGCCAGGCGATCTCAGGCCTGGAAGGCTGTCGTGAAGGGGGTTGAGGAAGGGGAAGGTGGTGAGCAGCAGACATGAGAGAGACAGAGGCCGGAGATAATCAAGAAAGATTCCCCATGCGGCTTGGTAGAAAAGGAATGCAATCCAAATGAGTATTTCAGAGGCCGTGCTTCCTCCTTGGGTTTGGAGCCCATTCATGAGGGCTCCTATGCAATGCATAGTGTCACTCCTAACCCGATAGAGACTAAGCAAATCACTAGGAAGTAGGAGGATCTACTTAGAGGAGGGGGTCAGCAGCTAGTTAATGCAAGCTGGGGGAAAGATGACAAGCACGATCCTCAGTTCTCTGAGCATTCAGACGCGGATCAAGGCTCTATTTGGGGCCACATTTCTGTCATGTCTCCATTTATGCACCGGTTACAAGATAGCATCGAAGACTACATGGTTCATTTATTTGAGAAGTAGAGGTCAAAGTCACGTCCAACGACATACAGCATGATGCTTTTGGTGGATGATTTTGAGGTTAGAAGATCTCTTACGCCGGAGCTTCCATGGGTGGAGCAGTGGATCCTCACCCATTTAGTATGCAGCTTAGAGGTGTGTGATGCGAAGCACCATTCAGCACCAAAAAAACCCCAGGTATAACGTGAATTCATTATGCTGGAATGCAGGGGGTGTGTATAATAGAGGGACAATGGATCCCCTCCTGTATTTGGTCTCCACTTACAAACCATGCTTTGTTTATCTACTGGAACCAAAAGTTGTGGAATGGAAGTTGGCTTGTTTAGCTCAAAGGCTGGGTTTTCCTAATTGGTTTAGTGGTCATGAAACCACAACCCAAATTTAGATTCTTTGGAATGACTCCCTGGAGATTTCAGTAGGGCACCGGTCGGACCAACACATCACTGCAGAGATCAAATTTCTTAGTCCTGGGTTGGAGATTCAATGCATGTGCATTTACACATTGTGTGCTAGGCAAGCAAGGGTGAGGCTCCGGGATAATCTGACTCAGTATGGCGTTGCATTAACTGTGCCACAGATTGTAATGGGATACTACAATGTCATATCCGACTGGTTGGAGAAGCAGGGAGGCCCAAGAAGGGATGATGGAAACATGCAAGATTTTATCAATTTTATTCAGGTTCTAGTGTTGGTGGATATTCGGGTACTAGGAAAATCACTCTCTTGGTGCAATAATCAAAGTGGCTTGGGGTGTGTTTATAAAAGACTAGATCGAGTCCATCATAACTAGGCTGAGTTTGAGGCCTCACTGGAGTTATCGGTTCAGCAGCTTGAGTGAGTTCACTCGGACCATTCTCCTCTATTAATCCAGACCAGACCGAGTTGGCCGAAGAAATTATTTTTCAGTTTTCATGCCATGTGGCAGGAATCCGAGGGGTTTTTGCCTTTGGTGAGGGAGACTTGGCAGAGGAATCAGAATCCAAATCCGATGTTAAACTTTATGAAGAACCCAAAGGCAGTAAGGGATGCATTGAGGGCTTGGACTGGGGCGTGTTTAGAAACCTGAATAGGAGCATTGAGGCACCGAGAGAACTCGACGCAACTGATATAGAGATCATATGGAGATGGTCGGAAGAGAGAGAGAGAAGCGCCCAACAGAGGTTCATGTGGAGCTTGCAAAACGGTTGTGGGCGAGGTTCCAACTTCTAGAGGAGAAGAGTCAGATCCAATGGCTGAAAGGAGGTAATAAAAAATCCCGCATTTTTCATGTTTCTATGAAAGTCCGTCGAATGTAAACGAATTGTCTTATTGAACTCCCATCAGGGTCCTGGACAGAGGTCCGAGCGAGATTGGTCTAGCTACGGCAAGACACTTCAAAGACCTTCTGTGTCTGGCAGTTAGCCATGTCAATGAGGAGGTGTTAGAGGTCATGCTAGGGCTGACTTTAATAGAGGAAAATACAACACTCTGTGGATCCCGTCGGCCGAGGAGATTAGGTTTGCGGTGTGGGGGCTGGATGTGGGTAGCGCCTTGGGTTCCGACAACTTCACTATAGGTTTCTATCAGCATTGTTAGGTGATAATAAGAGAGGATCTCTGTGATGTGGTACGTTAGTTCTTCAGGGCAGGGAGCTTTCTTCCAAAGTCTGTGACGGTATCGCACATAGTTCTCCTTCCGGAAGTAAAGCTTCCCTAGTCTCTTAGCGACTTCAGGCCAGTGAGCCTATGCAAAGTCCTTCACAAAATTATTTCGAAGATTCTAAATAACAAACTGACCTCCTTGCTATTGAAGCTGATTGGAGAAGAGCAATATGTATTTGTTCAAGGCCAAAATATTCATGAAGCTATGACTTTGGGTCATGAGGTGGTGAGGAACATCGACAAACGGACATGGAGAGGAAATATTATGGTGCAGTTAGACATGTCCAAAGCGTTTGACCGACATGGTGACTTTTATCATTCGAGTATTGAAGCAGTTGGATTTCTCTAACACTTGGTGCAATCTAATATATAGAAACATGTGGCTGCTATTTCTCCATTAAATGGGACGACGATTTATTTGGTTTCTTCCTGTTGTTCAAGGGGGTCTGGCAAGGCAACCCACTATCTCTATCACTATTCATATTGATCATGGATGTTTTCGAAAGGTTGCTAAACAAGTCCTAAGAGGAGGGTCGGATTAAATCGTTTGCCTACAAGAATTGGGCTAGTCAGCCCTCTCATTTGCTATTTGTGGACGGTGTTCTTAACTTCTTGAATGGAAGCGTAAGTTCGATTAGGGAGCTTTCATCTATGACCGTGAAGTTTCATGCAAGTCAAGTCAGATGATCAATGCTTGAAAAAGCTCAGTGTTCTTTTCGATGCATATCTCAGGGTCTCATCGCGCCACAATATTGAGAAACATGGGCTTCCCGTTGGGGGTCTTTCCAACCACATATCTAGGTGCGCCTCTCTTCCCATGGAGACCAAGAGCAGTTTATTTTAATGGTTTTGTTAACAGAACCAAGCTCGAACATAGGGATCGCTTAGCAAGTTAGTATCGTTTGGTGGTAGAATTACGCTTATTCACTCGATTCTTTTATCTATCCCGGTGCACACGCTCTGGGCTGTTCCAGTGCCAAAAATAGTGATTAGGTATATTAACTAAGTTTTATCAAACTTTCTATGGAATGTGGACAGGAAACGTCATTATCACCGGGTGTCCTGGCCTTGAGTTTGCAGGCTGACCGAGTAGGGTGGAGCTGGTATCTGGTCGCTGCAGCAATTGGTGGAGAGCTTCCTAGCAAAACTTGTGTGGAAGTTTTGGGAGGGCAAATTGCTATGGTCGCGGTTCCTGGGGAGAAGTATGGCAGTCCAAATGGCCATGCAGGTTTTCGGGTAAGGGATTCAGCGGTTTGGAAGGCCATTGTTCCATTGGTACACCTCCTACGGGGCAAAGTTCTTTGGGAGTTTGGGCGCGGGTGCATTCAGATGGGCTGGGCATTCCTGAGTTGGTCGGTGGAGCTTGAGGTGCGATCTAAGGAAGTGAGAGAAGTGTTATAGGATCCCCATGCTCAGTCCTCATTATATTTGGATTAGCGACAACACCTGCATTCTATTATATTGGACGTGAGTCAGAGGATAGGTTGATATGGCCAGACCATGCATCAGGGATGTTCTCCGCAATAGATTTTCTGGCCTGGTTGGCCCCTAATCTTGGCAAGGGTGACAATGAATGGTTGTGGGCTTCTTTCTTACCAATAAAAGTCTCAGGGTTTCTCTGGAGTTTATTGAGTAATGGTGTAGAGGTGGATTCGCATGTCCAAAGCAAGGGAGTGCATCTTGCTTTGCACTGTAGGTGCTATCGTGTCACGACCTGAAAAAAATGAGGATCGTGATAGACGTATTTTTGACCCTATATAGATGTCAATGAACGTTTCAGGGATCACTGCAGTCAAATAAAATCGGTAAGTAACCGAGTCGAACCAAGAGGAGCATAAGGCTTGCTAGGCGCTAGCAACCTAACTAATATTTATTTAATTATAGACAAACGAGTGGAAATTGATTGGGATTTGTTAGAAACTAACTAATTAATAACTAAAATTGAAAGTAATGACACAGAGATAGAATCGAACAGAAAACATAAACATCCTAAGATCTACTTCACCTATGTTGCGTGCAAAACTAATCATGTCATTCAGACACAAATTAATCATCCAAATCATGCAATTTCAATAATACGGCGTATCATTTAATAATTTACATGCGAGTCTGACTTCTGGGTGTTCCTACGCAGTAAATCATTGACTACAATTGATTTCGTATTGTGTTGTTTCTCGATTCTGGTCTTCGTAGCTCACAAATACTAGTCAAAGGGTGATACACTAATATTTCCTAAACATGCAACAGGATAAATAAAGTACTAAATATTCCTAGACCAACTCCCGATTCTGGTCTTTGGTTGACTAGGGTCATTGACTACAACTAAGCAAAATATCCAACCCATCCCGATTCTGGTCTTCGTGGGATGGAATATCCTAGCCTAGAGGATAATAGATTTAATCCTAAACTAAGTTTTTAAAACATGCATATTTAAACTTTGAATAACTACGCATGACAATATTAAGGCGTCCCTAAAATAATGAACATACGCAATAACATTCAAAGAAGCACTAGCAATATGGATGAAAAATATTCTTAATTAATAAACATAAAAAGTTGAATTTACACACAACCTAGGATCCTATCTTAGGACAGAGACGACTACTCACTACGCATAATTGAAATAACAATCATAAAATAATTATGAAAGTAAAGCAAGAATGGTAGAGGAAAGCTTAGTCTCTTGAAGCTCCAACTCTGAACGGAATTCATCCCTTTGGCTCTTCAGCCAGGAAGATGTGGTGTGGTGCCAGACTTGTTAAGATTTGAGCGTTAGACTTATATTTATATGTGATATGTCACATTAGCTTGTTCTCTGTAGGAATTCTATTGCCAAAAGAGGTACTCAAGAAGACTTAGAAACTATTTTTTTGGGCCCGCCACGCGTCTGCATGGTCTGGTTCGAGTCTCCAACACAGTGTGCACGGTCTGGATCGTGCACCGACATTCAGCACGGTCTGGATCTAGCGCCGACATATGACACGGTCTGGATCGTGCTTTTTGTGAAGCACGGTCTGGATCGAGTTTTTATTCTGCATATTTACAGATTTGCCCCTGAACTTCTTCTTTTGACAATTTGACCCCTGAACTTGGCTTTTTGTCCAATTTTAACCCAGTTTGCACTGTTTTCATATTTTTCCTCTTCCAAAGCCAATATTCTTTATATTTAACCTACAAGAGACAAAATCAACTATAAATTACTCATAATCGCTCCGAAACGACTCAAATATCTTAAGTATAAGTACCTAAAATAGGGTAATTATTGCCCTATCAGATCGCGATGGCGTTTGACTTGTCTTTTGACTTTTAGTCAAACAAGTCTCAATGAAGAAAAGCCAAAGGTTCAACGTACTATCTAAATAAAATAAAATTCAATAAATTTAAGCTATTCAAAGTTAGGATTTTGATCGAGTTGCCCGTCGAGCAGTGCCCTTATTTAACGTTTTAGGTTCAAAATGGGTCATGGGAACTAGCCACCTTGTTATGTATAATGATGAACTCTATTCTGAGACGTTTCTTGAATATCCTAGAATTGTCCTTCTCCTTTTCTAGATCTGGTGGGTGTTCTTTGTCTGGTGGCTCTTTTGATGTTGCCTTATGCTTACCATGCCAATCATTTAGGGTTAAGGCTGCATCCTATGGATGCTCTGGTTTTGTATTCTGACTAGCCTGCACACAGGAAGAGTACAACATAAAATTATCACGTAATCTTAAGGAACTCTCAGACTTACATGGCGAGACTATGGGCAATAATGTGCCTACTATAAACTTTTACAACCCATCCCTCTTCCACTCTATGAATAGCTCTCTTGTTTTGAGATCACCCATATCAATTAAGCTTATCCTTCATAGCTTGGCTACCGTTTTGGAGTTTTAAAGATGCTTGTGTGGACAATTCATCGCCAAACTCCATGGATAACATATCACTTACTACATCAATCTATCTTATCGCCATGAATGGATGTCCAATAATGATGGGCTGTTGGAGAGACTGATCTTCCATTATTTTACGCACATAGAAATTTGCAAGAAAGATCAAATTCTACAACTGCATTAACACCTCTTTAATAATGTCTAACACATGGGAAGGAAACTTGCCTGTCATAGTTCAAATTTCGTTAGTATCAGTGGCCAAGTTGGTGAGATGTTGTTCTGTTTGCAACTGTCAGATAGAGTTTCTTGTCTCTCTATTTGATGTAGTCCCTGAGTCTGTCTAGTTGTGAATGGTTTTCCTAATTTCTTGGAGCTCCCATCTGGTACTTAGGCGTAGTCCTGGTCTCAGTGATTGCAGATAGTTGTAATCGATATAAGACATGTAAGGTGGTAGGTGTTAGGTAGTTGGTTGCCTTGTGACTGACCTGGATGGTACCCTCCTATTGCCATCAAGTCTTCTTTCTCACCTACAAGTTCCTACCATAAAAGGAAAGTGACAGTAGTGTACTTGATAGATTTACATACCTGACAGTGCGTATTTTTAATCCTATATATTTGTCAATATTATGTTTCAGGGATCACCTAAAGTCAAATATATTCAGGCAGTCCGAGTCGAATCCAGAGGCGCAAGTAAGGCTTATCAGAGGCACTAATATGCTAGTTAATGAATATTTGACTAATATTTCTAAACATACAACATGATAAATAAACTATTCAATATTTCTAGGTCAACTCCCGATTTCAGTCTTCGGTTACTTGGGCCATTGATTATAAATAAGTAAACTATACAACCCAATCCGATTCTACTCTTTGTGGTATAAAATATCCTAGCCTAGAAGGTAATAGATTTCATCCTAAACTAAGTTCTTATAACATGCATATCTAAACTCTGAATAAACATGTTCCTAGGCATTCCTAGAATAATGGATACAAGATAAATTCATTGATAAATCTTACACCAGTCATACGTAGTATATTCAAAGAGTAAGAGCAAATATGGATGAAAATACTTTTAATTAACCATCATGAATCCACGTTTACAACTACTTAGGATCCGTAGGATCCTAAAATAGGGAGACTACTCACTATGCATCATAGTAATATAATCACAATAATAATGAAAATAAAACTAGGATGGTAGAAGAAAGCTTATTCTCGTGATGCTCCAAATCTGAACTACAGAATTCTTGAGCTCTTGTGTGTGCAAAGATGTAAAGAATGAGCCCTAGGCCTGCTATTTATAGGTGATAAGTCCTCTTTTAATTATCTTGAAGTATGACTAAAGAGATAAGTATCAAATCTGCCTTTTTTGGGCCTTCCGCATGTCAGCACGGTCTGGACCATGCCAAACTTCTAGTTATGTGCAGAATTGCCCCTTTAATTGTCTTTTCCTCCTATTTTAACCCAATTTACATTCTTTTCATACTTTTCCTCTTTCGAAGCCACTTTTCTTCATATTTAACCTACAAGAAAAAAAATCAACTATAAATTACCCATAATCACTCAGAAATGACTCAAATATACTAAGCATAAGTACCTAAAATAGGATAAATTATTGTCATATCAAAATACTCCATACTTTAGAATGTGTTCGTCCCGAACAATATAAAATAATAGCATGGGTTGCATTGAATGGAATGATATGCAATTAGAAATATTAGAGTTCATTTCCATACATTGAAAAAGTGTTCTTGATTATTGGTGAAATTAAAACTACTCCTAACAATAAAAATAAAAATACTAACTCACTTTTGTAGGAATCACGGATGCATTTAACATATGCATCAAGTCTTTATGCACCTAGGTACCCCTAGTCGACGACTTATAGTCTCATTAGGGTTTTCATAACCGGATGACCAACAAATTCAAAAATTTAATTTCTAATATGAATATTCAAATAACTCATTAAAGTCAAGCATTTCACATTTTGAAACAAGCCATCATAATTCCTACTCATAAAATTTTTAATAAAATAATCTCAAATGTCAGCAAAGTTTTAGTTAAACATAAATCACACATTAAAATTTTTAGTCATTTAGCCAGTCACACAAAACATTCCTAGCAACCACCTATGCTAGCAAAGGGCTAGTCCACGGGCTTATGACTCAAAGCTAGTTTCCAAGTCCCAAGATCAAATCTAGTTCTATAAGGAAAGAGGAGCTCGGCAAAGGAATTTTATCAAAAAATATAAAAAATCAAATCATGATTTCATGCAAGCACAGAAATCATTCCCTAATCTCAATGCAACATAGTCAATAAAGGTGCATGATGTATAAAAATAGGACACTTACATAATAAAACAATCAGATCTTAGTGTAGACTATATGGTATTGGCCTTTGGCCATTCATTTTTTCTCCAAATCTTTGTCCTTTGAACATATATATATTTATCTAGCCCTTCGGCCTTTTCTCTCTTATTTTTTAGGCCTTTGGCCTTTTCTGAGAGAGAGATTTTTTTTTTGGAGTGATGTAATCACTCGACATTACATAGAGAATTTTCATAGAAATCCTATTTTTTTCATTGGCATATACTACAAAAAATCAGGGTCACCGAAAATCACGCTTTTGAAAATTGGTTTTGAGAAGTTTTAAGCCCGGTGCCCACTGACTTTGAAAAATTGAAATTTTTTTGTAGTAAATTCATATTCAAAACATGAAACAAACTATCCAAAAAGACAAATGAAAGCAAAACTAAATTTGTAAAAATTCAAGCTTTATGCTTTTCCCGAGAAGTTATCAAAACTCTAGTCATAAAATCATCAGAATAAAGCGAAAGAATTCAAATAATCCATCTAAATATTTTTTATGTTTTGAATCTAACAAAAGTAAATCTAAATTAAATTGTACAACAATACATGAATGCATGTAGAGACATAAATTAATGATCTCACCCCTTCACTAAATGATGCTTAGTCCCTAAGCATAAATATGTGAAGAAACGGGAATATATGCTAATACATGCAATTCATGTCATGACATGAGATATGTGTGCATCAATTAGGTCTATCAGAAATAATGATATGGAAATAAGAAATATTCCCTCATAGAAAGTTGTTGTCTGGTGTTCTGTTTCATACATAGATATCAGCCTGATGATATACTAAAATTTAGAGACAAAACATATAGCATATATGATAATATAAAGTAAGTCGCATAATCATATTCATGGCGGTGCATATGTCATAGAAATCATACTCATAATAAGTCTCCAAATACAAATCCAGTCCAAAACAAAATAAGCATACAACACGAGAAAGGTTAATGTAATCTCATGGAAAATGCGATCTCCTCTACTTGTGCCTTCGGGATCGGTTGTGTCCAGGTATGAGGCTGATGACTAGTGGAAGGACCCTGATATTACTGATATGAAATAGTGCGATGTTGCATAATCAGCCTCTGGTTCTGTACGACTTCACCCATCATCATATACATATTATCTTATCGCTACTTCATGTCCCCTATCCTCATATCTAAAGACGTCCATTGCTTCTCCCATAGGGCTACATCGAAACTGGCATGATGAGACTGCTCAACCTCCATTTGGGTTCCTGTGGACCCCGTCTGACTGTAATCCATCATATATATGTGTCCATCTCTATGAATCATCCTACAATTTCATAGAAATGATATGTCCAGATATATCTGATCGACAGATGTATGTCCAGATAAGTCCAACCCATAATACTAAGCCAATCTAGTGATAAATAGGCCACCAGCTAATCCTTGGAGAGATGCGGCATATGACCAATGTCGAAAATGACTAGTGATAATAGAAAACTAGTCTAAAGGTTGCTCAACATGTAGAGAATAAACAGCATGCATGTCATCAAGTGAAAGAACCCTGTCTCGAATTGACAATGTATGGTGCAAGCCACTAACCTATGCAGGTATTGCCAAAGAGGTGGTCGTATATCTGATGCCTTAAAAGTCCTAGGGTTGTATTCATATGCACCCACAATCTCATGAAAGAAAGACATATACTCATCAATAGTAGGTGGAGGGCGAATACCATCTAAAGGAAATCTAAAGATATCACTAGCCTAACTCTTAGTAACATGCCTACCAATACCGTCTGGTCTAAATCTCCAAACTTCTTCATTTCCTTCCTAACCATTTAAAAACAAACAAACTAAAAATTCTTTCATCAAAATGCCATACAGACGGAGATCATCATTAACCAATATATGTAACGTTGCAGCCCTAAGGTTCCTAACAACTTCATCATGAATGCCAAAAGCATCACAAGCTGTCTGGTCAACTATAAGGGTGGATATCATCATAGATTAAGTGAAAGGTATACCTTTATTTCTATGGTTGTCATCCTCCCACAAGATTTCCCAAGGTACTAAAGTGTGTCCTACCAAATCTTGCGGAGCCATAACTGTGCAGATCTGGAAGGAAGAGTAGTTTGGTTCTGGTGCGGTTCAAAAGTGGCTATGACTACAAATCTAATGCTAAAGCAGCGGATCTGGCATTTATGTCCAGATTTGGCCGTAAATTGTGCGGATATGAGACGACTCTAATAGTAGCAGTGACTACGTTGTGGTGCAGGCGTGGAGACCGAATCTAGTGGTGAGGCTGTGGCGGGTGTATTCAGCTGAGCCAGGGTTTGTAGTTTTGGTTTTAGAGAGAGGACAGAGTGAGTGTGATTTAGAGAGAGATAGAGCTGGTGAAAAAATGAGGTTCTTTGTTGTTGAGAAAGGCTTTTATAGCTCAGGGTTTGGCGGCACATGACCCGGGTCGTGCCGATTTTACATAAGCACGATCCAGATCGAGCTAGGGAAGGAGGCGCGATCAAGCTCGAGCTGCGGCGCTTGATCCGAATCGATCTTTTTGTAGCGCAGGACCTAGATCAAGCCATCATTCCTTTGGCACAAATCAAACCGACCTCAGGGTTTTTTCCTGCTAATTTAATAGTTTTAATACCCAGTTTTAAATTAAAATAAAAAACCTCTCTAACTCAACCTAATTTCAACGCACATCAATTTGAGGATAATAATCGCTCCGCACTTAATTTCACACAAAAATTTATTGAGCGATTATAATCCCCCATGCCATTAATAGTTTCCTAAAAACTAAGTACAAGAAAAACTTAAGAAGCGGGTTACTTCCCGAAAAGGCGTAGTTTAACATTTTGACAAGATGTGGTAAGCTCAAAATCACTACTGAGAAGTCCTTTGTGAGAATCCTTTCTTAGTAGGCACCATCTTCTTCATGTTATAAGGGTATAGTGGTGGAACTCCATTAGGACATAAAATTTCATCATTTAATTTATCTCGGCTTCCTCTGAACTTTCATGATATGTCTGGACCTTTGATCTTGCCTTTTCACATTGTTTAGTATCTGAATTGTGTTTTCTTTTTTATTTATTTTCCTTATTTGAAGGCTTCAATGTATCTTCTGTTATTATATCTGGACCCGTTTGATCAATAAGGTCAATCAGTTTGATCAACTCTTCTTTCGTCTAGCTAGTTCCTGGATATGAATGTAAATTTTTGTTAGATGTTATCAAATCTTATTGAAAACTCACATTGCTTTGGTAGGGTCACGGTCCGGGGCTAGTGCTTTCTCCATATGCTTATATTCTTCTTCTATACGCTTCCACGAAGGGTGGTAAGGCTCCTTGTCAGACTTGGCATCAGTCTTCTTCTCCTTGGCTTTTTGACTTTTGTTAATTTTTACAGCTTTTGAAGTAGAGTTTGCCGGCTTCTTTGTCATGAACCATCATGTAATTTTTCTAATAAAATTTTCTTTGACAGGATGTGGGGTAGTGGCATTTTGTAATGATAATTCAAAAGTCCATCAAAACTCAGTGTCATCTTCCCAGTTCGCACTTCAGCTTCAACACCAGCACTGGCTAAGAATTTACGTCCAAATATTAGCGTTGTCCCACTCATAAGGAAGATAATATCCATTAGTCATAATTGGAACATTACTGATCTTAGCACCCAAAATGAGCTGTCGGCAAGCTCTAAAGTCTTCCATGTGGTTTCCAACGACTTAAGACCTAGTAGAGTATATACCGAATATGGCATTATACTCGTGTTGGCTCCAAGATCAGTGAGGCAATGATTAAATCTAGTAGTTCCAATCACACATGGTATGGTGAAATTACCAAGATCTTCAAACTTAGGTAACATTTCTTCTTCCTTTAATGTGTTGCACCGGCTAGGTATCTTTAAGACAAGAATGATTCTTTTTCTTGTAATCACCTCCTTTAATAATTTGGCATAGTAGGGTACTTGTGTGAGAGTGTCAGCAAAAGACATATTAATATATAGTGTTTGGACTACCTCTATGAATTAATTAAATTCTTTTTCTTCTTTGAATTTATGCGGGCGCTGAGGATACGACACTTTCTGGACATAGGCTAGAGGGGCTACATATTTTTCGTCCCCAAAATTTTTCTTGGGTTTCTCCACCAGTTCTTCTGGTGTCTTACCATCAGCTTTTGTGGTGGTTTTAGGTGTGACTATTTTCTTACCGGCTTTCTTCCCACTATGGAGTATGACTGAATTACAGGGAAAGTCTCCATCAGATTCTTCGGTCATTATACTCATATCATTAGAGGAATTAGAACCATGCCTGTCAAATTTAGCTTTGGAATGCTCTTACGGCCGAGTATGTGGTTTTGAGAGTAAGGTGTCCAAAGATCTAGGTGCGACATTGGCTTGTTATGCTACTTGTGTCTCTACCATCCGCATTAAAGTTTTCGTATCATGTATCTCAATGCTTAGTGAACCATAGAGCTGTTCACAGTTTCTTTTTTCAGGCTAACAAACTGCTGGTCATTGTTCTGTAGGATGTTCTGTTGCAGTGCTTGAAGTTGTTGGATGTTGTTTTGTTGCATTTCTTGAAGCTGTTGGGCTTTGTTTTATTACATTGCTTAAAGTTGTTGGGCTTCGTTTTGTTGCATTGTTTGCATGAGTTTTGTAGAGTCATTGATTATACGCTGCAGTTCTGAATCTTGTTGTTGAGACAAATGCGGTTATTACAGGTCGTGCACTGTATCCTGAATTAAATGTCTGGTGCTGCGGCTTGGGTTCATAACCTTGAGGAATAGGGTTGTTGTTCAGAAAGGAAACATTTGGGTGATTCCTGTTGTTGGGCGAATATGTGTAGGAAATCACCCACACAAATGTCAATCTGGATTTCCGAACCAATTTCATGGCTTTAGCGGTAATCCGAATTACCAGATACAGATCTGGATCCGGATTACCTATTTCTTACTATGATCATTCTCAATCCAGATCCGAGATATAGATCTGGATTTGAATTGAGAAATAGTCAAAAGAAAAACGACTACGGAAATAAACTGTAATGTTGAATTGACACACCTCTAACGGTATTCACACACAAGTGTGGGATACCACGTCTGGCTGGAGTACTAGCTCCCTTCCAGATAAACGCAGCCTTCTTTCCATTATCGTATAACGGAATATTTCGTCACTCAAATAGAAACCCTAGGCTTCTATTTATAGTGAGTTACGGGTTTCGCCCTGCGGGCCAAGCCCCTCAGCTGAGTTACTGGGCCTGCGCCCGTGGGTCAGACCCAGTGGGTATTATCCATGGGTCAAACCCATGGATTAACCCAGCTGGTTTATCCAAATCAGACATGGGTTGAACCGAATCATATCCGGACCGAATCTTATTCGGTTTACATTCAACTTAATATCTCATACTTGCTTGTGTGCGACCCTTTAGGTTTATTCTTATTCAGCCATGGGTTGGAAGCCCATTAATCATAAGTGGCCTCTAGTAAGACGTTATGATTCCTGATTAAGAATAAATTGGTTTGAGACAACCAAATCTTTAGTCAATACGAGTCAATTCAACTGATTTAATGGGCAGACTCCTTGTGAGGAGCATTAGAAGCAGGAGCTATCTTCGGGACTGGTGAATCAAGAACATATTCTTTCTTCTCTTGTTTGAGAACAATTCTCAAATTTCTATACCAGTCCATAAAATTTGTTCCGCTCAACTTATCCTTCTGAAGGATAGATTGCAAAGAAAAGTTTGATGATGCAGCAGTTGACATTATGAAATCTACAACGAAAAAGTGCAAATGTATTTAGTGCCAAATCATAAAATTTGCTAACAATTTAACAAATTTTCTTACTATACTTCAGAATTGGCCCTCTCTAAGTATAGTAAGCCAAAATCCTTGTTTCATTAAATCTTGAGTCCGCTTTAGCGTTTCTCTCAAGAATTAACTATGTAGGTAAGCAACAATTGCTAATTGCATCATATGCAACTCTTGGTGGTTGGGTGACATCCAATGTCATGATTCCCAAACCCCATGCCTCAAGGTCAACACCGTCTTGATACCTTGTTAAGCTAACCAAACCAAACATGTGAACAACCTTTGTTCACCTTGCCTCACTAAGATAGTTGGAAATGCACGGCTTTAGCACGTCCCATTTTCCAACAATCGAAGCCTTGACAAGTGTTGGTGTTTTGGAAAGGCATTTTCACACTTAATATTATAGAGGGTCTTAATTTACTTATCGTGCCTACGTTATGCATGCATTCACAATCACAAGCATATTAATACGCAGAAACATAAATACGTGAAATAGTATGGCCCCTTAATTAAAAAGAAAATTAAACTACACTCTTGTAGCTTCTGTGGATCGCCATCCATCCTTGCATCTCCCGGATCTCCATCCGCCGTTTGAATTCCTTCAAACTAACATACTGGCTATGCTAAGATTTTACAAAAATACAAACGACACGCAGGCCGTATTTTAAAATTACATAAACATAGCCGACACGCAGGCCACAATTAAATAAACTAGGGCCATACTATTCACAATGCATTTTAACAAATATCAACATATTAAAAAAAATGCACAAATAATTTTACGCATAAAATTATAAACAATAAATCCAGAAAATTGTGCAGCATGATTCTTCCCAAGACCCAATACGCAAATTGATTCGTAATAGTTTTGATGCTAATTAATTTAATTTGAATCAATTTCATAATTTGAATAAAATTGGACATTTGGTTTATTCGTTCAACAATTGAACAATAAAACAAATTAGACCAATTATTATAAATGATTTAACAATTAAATCAAAATATTCAAATTAATAACAAATTGAGACACAATTAAATGAATTCAATTTCCAATTTAACAATTAAACCAGAAATTTAAACAACATCAAGTGAACCGAACTGAATTTTAATTGACTGCTAGGTTAACAATTAAACCAACAATCAACTTATCTGAAAATTAACCACACTGATTTTTCAATTGACTGTAAGTTTAACAATTAAACCAAAAATCAGACAAATTATTTCAAATCAGGTTTAATTTCGGAGTCAGAAGGACGAACCAAAAAATTAAATCAGTTTAACTGTTGAACCAGACCGATTTGGTTCGGTCCGGTTCAACAGTTGAACCGGACCTCCTTCTTCCTCCTCACCCGTAATTCTCCACCCTTGCCGGAATCCACCATGAAAATCGGCGAGGCCCCGTTTCCAGCTCAATCTATTGAGTTACGGTTCAGGAACCTCTAGATCGATAGATCGGGTGCCTCTGTGGAGATTCCAGGCCACGAGAAGCGGCACCGAAGCGAATTCATAAGGCCGAGTTCGAAACTCAGCAATCGAATCGGCGTTGATTCGGCACAACGCAGTCACCGAAACACATGCGACATCAACCGAATCGAGCACTTCGCCTCGTTCGTCCGTTGTCTTCAACGATTCGCGGCGGAGTCGATTTAACCGTCGGCCTCAAATCGACGGCCGGCGAGGCGAGACAGCGAGTTAACTCGCCGAGTTGACTCAGTCAACTCGACCGGGTTGAGTCAGGGACGAATCTGGACACCTTTCAGTTCAAGGTTCGTTTCTGAACGAAAAAATTCCAGAAAAAATTCTCAAAAATTCCGAAAATTCCCTAAAAATCATTTTCAGTTTCGTAATGTTCATAACAATGAAATACTGAAAAATCATATTTTTTCTTATTCGTTTCGTTCAATTTTTTTCAGATCTAATCATAGAAAAATACCTGTATCAGATACAAACTATACGAATCAATTTCGCAAGTTGCTCTGATACCACTATAGGAAATCACCCACACAAATGTCAATCTGGATTTCCGAACCATGCGGCATAAGCCCGGATCCGGAACGCCACAAAACCAATTTCATGGCTTTAGCGGTAATCCGAATTACCAGATACAGATCTGGATCCGGATTACCTATTTCTTACTATGATCTTTCTCAATCCAGATCCGAGATATAGATCTGGATCTGAATTGAGAAATAGTCAAAAGAAAAATGACTACGGAAATAAACTATAATGTTGAATTACCTTGTTCAGTCGTCTCACTTCTTCGTGTGGCAATTGACACACCTCTAACGGTATCCACACACAAGTGTGAGATACCACGTCTAGCTGGAGTACTAGCTCCCTTCCGGATAAACGCAGCCTTCTTTCCATTATCGTATAACGGAATATTTCGTCACTCAAATAGAAACCCTAGGCTTCTATTTATAGTGAGTTACGGGTTTCACCCTGTGGGCCAAGCCCATCAGCTGAGTTACCGGGCCTGCGCCCGTGGGTCAGACCCAGTGGGTATTATCCATGGGTCAAACCCATGGATTAACCCAGCTGGTTTATCCAAATCAGACATGGGTTGAACCGAATCATATCCGGACCGAATCTTATTCGGTTTACATTCAACTTAATATCACATACTTGCTTGTGTGCGACCCTTTAGGTTTATTCTTATTCAGCCATGGGTTGGAGCCCATTAATCATAAGTGGTCTCTAGTAAGACGTTATGATTCCTGATTAAGAATAAATTGGTTCGAAACAACCAAACCTTTAGTCAATACGAGTCAATTCAACTGATTTAATGGGCAGACTCCAACAATATGTGGGCTGTTAACTTTTCTTTTGCCCATAGCCCCCTTGATTTCTCTCACCTATGTAATTCACTTCAGATTCGGGTTTTGCGGCATATTACAGGATTGGACAATCTTCAATGTCATGGTCTTGCACATTGCACATGCCACAAGGAGTGAGGGCAAACACATGGTTCACTTGATTCATATTCAGACCATTAGTTACTTTGTGAGGGCAGTAATATGATTTGTAATTAGGGTGGCTGCATCTGGAGCTACTACAGAGGGAGAAGCATATGTTGGTGCTGGTTGTGGGTGTGAGCTCCTCTCACCACCCCATAGATGGCAGTTGGTGGCTAACCCTTCAATTATCCTTTCATCTTCTTTAAGAGATTGATCCATAAGTGAGCCTACAAAAGCATGATTCATTGTCTGCTTTATCTGGAAGTCTACTCCCGCATAAGAGAAATTAATTAAAGTGTGGTTCGGGAATCCATGGTGTGGACATTATCTTTGCAGATCCTTATATTGTTCACAGGCTTCATATAATATTTCTCCATTGAACTATTTGTAAGTTTGAAATCTTGCGGAGATATTTGTTTGTCAGCCCAGGTGGATAATATTGTTGGACGAACACATCTGCAAGTAACATCCATGTGTTGAATTGTCAGTTGCCTCCGCACCCAATCTTTTGCTTTATCTCGCAAGAAGAATGAGAACATTCTCAGATATACTACATCAGTAGGTATGTTCCCATCCTTGAATGTATCACAAATCTCATATAAAGTTTTTAGGTGTTCAGCTGGTTCCTCATTAGGCATGCCTCCAAAAGTATTTTGTGTTATCAAAGTGAGTAGGGTAGGCTTGATTCCTCAAGTTGGCTTTGTAATAGCTGGAGATGTGATGGATGACCCGTAACCATCTGTAGTAGGTTTCAGGTAATCTTTCAGTGGTTTCGGGGGTTGGTTGCCCGACCATGTCTCTTAAACTGACTAGTGTCCCAGACCGGTTTCTAAATCGCCTTTTAATGCTTTCACTTATTTACGCAAAAAAGTCCTTTCTATCTCTAGATCTAAAGGTAATAATTTACTGTCTTGACTTCTGAGCATACAAAACTAATATCACCTGAAAAGTTACAAAAACTAAGTGAGACGAAAAGGAAGGTTGAAAAGATAAGTAAACAAGAAAAGAAAATTTTTAGGACTAAGCTAAAAGTTCTCTATAATTAAACCGTTGCTCCCCGGCAACTGCTCCAATTTGACAGTGCATATTTTTAATCCTATACGTCTTTCAATATTATGTTTCAGGGATCAGTTGCAGCCAAATATATTCGAGAAGTCCAAGTCAAATCAAGAGGATGAACTAAGGCTTTTCAGATGCACTAATGTCCTAGTTAATGAATATTCAATCCATGACGATTGGTTTTGAGCTGAATTAGTCACTACACACAAGAAAAGCAATTGTGAAAGGGAAGTTGTATTCAAATTATGGAAACATCCTATGATTTATACTTCACCTAAGTTTCATGCAAAATCTCATGTTATTCTGAATCGTAAATAATCATCCACAATGTGTCATGCAACTTTAATAATACAGCATACCACTTAATAATTTACATACAAGTCTAACTTCTAGGTGTTCCTATGCAGCAAATCATTAACTACAATTGATTTCGTATTCTGTTCTTTCTCGATTCCGATCTTCATAGCTCACAAATACTAGTCAAAGGGTGATACACTAATATTTAATAAACATGCGGCAAGATAAATAATCTATTTAATATGCCAACTCCTGATTCTGGTCTTCAGTTGACTATGGTCATTAACTACAACTAAGTAAAATATCCTACCCAACCCGATTCTTATCTTCCTGAGATGAAATATCCTAGCATAAAGGGTAATAGATTTAAACCTAAACTATGTTCTTATAGCATGCATATTTAAACTCTGAATAAACACGTTCCTAGGCAATCCCAGAATAATGAATGCAAGATAAATTTCTTGATAAATCCTACACTAGTCATACGTAGTGATAGGGCAATAATTTACCCTATTTTAGGTACTTATACCTAAGATATTTGAGTCGTTTCCGAGTGATAATGAGTAATCTACAGTTGATTTTGTCTCTTGTAGGTTAAATATGAAGAATACTGGCTTCGGAAGAGGAAAAAGATGAAAACAGTGCAAACTGGGTTAAAATCGGACAAAAGGCCAAGTTCAGGGGTTAAATTGTCAAAAAAGAAGTTCAGGGGCAAATATGTAAATATGCAGAACCACAACTCGATCTGGATCGAGCTGCCTTTGCACTAGCTCGCTCCAGATACAGCTGACACATGGCGGGCCTAGAAAAGGCAGTTTCTAATTCTCCTTTAGGAACCCTTTTGGCGATAGAATTCCTTCCGAAGACAGTCTAAGGTGACATATCAACTATAAATATAAGTCTAGGGCTCAAACCCTAACACACCTGACACCACACTACATATTTCTGCCAGAAGGGCCAGAGGGACGAAATCCGTTCAGAGTTAGAGCTTCAAGAGACTAAGCTTTCTTCTACCATTCTTGTTTTACTTTCATAATTATTTTATGATTGTTATTTCAATTATGCGTAATGAGTAGTCGTCTCTGTCCTATGATCCATAGGATCCTAGGTTGTGTGTAAATTCAACTTTTCATGTTTATTAATTAAGAATATTTTTCATCCATGTTACTAGTGCTTCTTTGAATGTTATTGCATATATTCATTACTTTAGGGACGCCTTTATATTGTCATGCGTAGTTATTCAGAGTTTAAATATGCATGTTTTAAGAACTTTGTTTAGGATTACATCTATTACCAACTAGGCTAGGATATTCCATCCCACGAAGACCAGAATCGGGATGAAATGGATATTTTACTTAGTTGTAGTCAATGGTCATAGTCAACCGAAGACTTGAATCGGGAGTTGGCCTTGGAATATTGAGTATTAAATTTATCCTGCTGCATGTTTAGGAGATATTAGTGTATCACCTTTGACTAGAATTTGTGAGCTACGAAGACCAGAATCGGGAAACAACACAATATGAAATCAATTGTAGTCAATAATTTACTGCGTAGGAACACCCAGAAGTCGGACTTGCATGTGAATTATTGAGTGATACGCCGTATTATTGAAATTGCATGATTTTGATGATTAATTTGTGCCTAAATGACATAATTAGTTTTGCACGCAACCTAGGTGAAGTAGATCTTAGGATGCTTATCTTCTCTGTTCGATTCTATCTCTGTGTCATTACTTTCAATTTCACTTCTTATTTAATTAGTTTAAAATAAATTTCACTCATTTGTCTAAAATTAAATAGATATTAATTAGGTTACTAGCGCCTAATAAGCCTTGTGCTCCTCTTGGTTCAACTCGGTACTTACCGATTTTATTTGACTACAATGATCCCTGAAACATAACATTGACAAACATGTAGGGTCAAAAATACGCACTTTCACGTAGTATATTCAAAGACCACGAACAAATATGAATGAAAATACTTTTAATTGAACAACATGAGTCCAAGTTTACAACTACTTAGGATCCGTAGGATCCTAAAATAGGATGACTACTCACTACGCATCATAGTAATACAATCACAATAGTAATGAAAGTAAATGTAGAACGGTAGAAGAAAGATTAGAATCGTAATGCTCCAACTCTGAACTGTAGAATTTCTAGGCTACTGTGTGTGCGAAGATGTGACTAATGAGTCCTAAGCCTTCTGTTAATAGTTGATAAGTCCCTTTGTAATTATCTTGAAGTATGGCTAAAGAGATAAAGCATCAAATCTACCTTTCTGGGCCTGCCACGTGTCAGCACGGTCTAGACTATACCAAACTTCTGGTTATTTGCAAATTTGCCCCTTGATTTGTCTTTTTTGAAATTTTGGCCCGATTTACATCCTTTTCGTGCTTTTCCTCTTTCAGATCCACTTTTCTTCATATTTAACCTACAAGAGACAAAATCAACTATAAATTACCCATAATCACTCAGAAAAGACTCAAATATATTAAGCATAAGTACCTAAAATAGGATAAATTCAGAAGTCTCCATCTTCTTTAGTATTATATGCACCGCGGTTGTCAGTTTTGAGAACTTAGAGGACATGTCTGATGCTGGCGATAGTTTTGGTGTTGAATCTGTGGTAAGGATCTTGTGCACCCCACCTGTTTAGTTTAACAAGCAGGCTTTTACAACTATCTCTTCAATTGTAGTACACACCTCGCCTGGGTACTTATTCTGGATTGAACCACCAGCTGCGACATCTAGTATATGCCTCTCCTGTGTGATCATCCCTTCTATGAAGAATTCAATGAGTGTTGTCTTATAAGCCTTGGTTCTAGCACTTTGTGATCGGCCTTCTGAAACACTTGTAATATGCGTACGCTGTCTCCTGTGGCTGTTATTTAATTCTGCATATCTTCTTATGGATTTGAGATGTCTTGGCTTTAGAAAATTATTTAGTAAAGAATTTGTCCTACATTTGGCTCCATGTAGTTATTATACCTGCAGACATATAAATGAGCCATTCCTTTGCATAATCCATAAGTGAGAAGGAAATGTCATTAACCTAAAGTGATCCAAGTTAGCTCCAGCCAGTTTTATCATGATGTAGACCATGTTAATCTCTCAGAGATGCCTTTATTTCAATGTCTCCCTCATCTTCATATGGCTGAATGAACAAGCTAGGGTTGGTCATTAAATGTAAGTGTAGTCAGATCTCGCATCGTCCACCTCTGATGTTGTTGCAGTGTTGCCATACCCAATACTTGCTTGGTTTCTCTATCCTCTTGCTCTTCTGACGTAGTAATTGCTTGGGATCCTCATATAGTAACAATGGATTATCCTTTTTTTTTCTTTTTTTTAATCAGCAAAATTTTCTCTTATATTGAATTGGGAAGGAAGAACACAGGCTCAAAACGATGAAGGTTGAAGTAGCTACTTGGTTATGTTCCACATCATAAATAGTGTTAAATAAGACCATTTTGTTCATCAATAATGACCCACAAACATATTGAGAAGAGCAGGCATCCATATCCATCTTGTGAGTTACCCTGCTTGAAAGATGAATCAACTAATCAGCCTGTCTTGATCACTCATCATCCGAGTCGTTGAACTTGATGGAGTGGGAGTTGAAATCAGTCTGTCTTCCTCTGTAGCTTCCACGTTTTTTCTTCATCTTCTCATGCCGGAAGTCCTTCCCCCTAACTTGACCAAGAATTTCTTGTGCTTTTGCGCCATAACCAGACTCTGCACCATCCTTTGCCCAGTAAGAATTATCCTTCAACCTTTCATCTGTAATTACTACCTCTTCAACTTTTACACGCTGAAATGCTTTGATTGTTGTCGGCTCAGCAGATCCATTCCGCGGCTTCTTTGCACCTTTCCGACCGGTAGATTTATCTCCACTATTTGGATCCTTCACCTCATCAATGTGATTTGAATCCCCAAGTTTAGTCTCTGCCTTTCTAGCATTAGAGTCTTCTCCGTTCGCTTCCTCTGTCTTACTGTGTTTGGATTCATTTTCAAGGGAAGCACCAACCTCAACATCATCATCTTCAGCAGAGGCCCGCTTCCTTTTCTTGGATTCCTTGGTCTCGGTTGGTGGTGAATCTTCAACATCAATGTCTGACTTCTTCTTGTTTTTAGATTTGTGTTGTTTCTCATATGCAGCATCAAAGGAATTTTTCTCATCATTCTCAGTCGTGATATCCGTCGTCGTTCCAAGTTTCTTCTTTTTCTTTTTGTTCTCAGGATCAGGTTCACTTTCACTCTAGGTGCATTATCTTTGTCCATTCCTTCTTGATTGATAATGTCAGATGATTTTTTGCTTTCATTTTCCCTTCAGGTTCAGGAATGACAGCAGTTGTGGGTTCAACATCAGGCTTCATTAAGCCAGATTCATCTTTGCCCGCATCGTTCTTGACTTTTTTCTTTTTCTTGGAAGCTTTCTCAATACTAGAATCCTCTTCATTACAATTTTCTGCATTTCCATTGCTTTTTAGATCTTTGTCGGATTTACCAGGAGCCTTGATAGCATGAGAGCGCGCCTCTAAATGCTTGGAGCAAATTTCTTCCAAATCCAATAAAAGGGTATCGGTAATCTCATCCTCATCCAACTTGGCTTCCGACTTTAGCTTCTTAACAGTCTTGGAAAAGCCGCTGGTCTTCAAATACCGGTATATCGACTGCATCAATAACATCTTATTATCGAGCTTGGTAGCTGTGGTGCCATTGGCGGCAGTCATGCTGAGCCTGGCGAGGACGACTGAACGAGGGACGAGGGAGAGCAATGAGGCTGATGAGGTGTTGACCGTCGCGCTCTGCTTTTGGGGCATACACGATTGTAAAAAGCCAACCAGCAACGTACGACGTCCGAAAGGGCAACAATGGATTATCCTAAATCTAAGGGTCCATGGACTTAGTAGAAGCTGGTTAGAGATATTAGTGAATCTAATAGACAAATCTAGCGGATTTGAGAAAACTCAAACAAGTGCCCCGCGCTTGGTTTACATAATTGCCCGTGCGGTTGACACTAAAATGATTTACTACGAGAAGAAGTTGCGCCCTCAGTTTACCAAGTCACGCATGTGGTCGTTCTCTTAACCATAAATATTATGAAACTAAATCTGAAAATAATTTACGCGTTATTACATCATATAGTTACTTTGTCCCTGACAGAGGTGTCAATTTGATAAATGATAATTGTTGACAACATATATGCTAATAAAATTTATGATACCTGCTTACTAGCTAGTAGTAAATAAAGGATCGATCCACAGACAGTGAAATCTGTAATGTTAGTAACTAGACAATGGACAGATAAAAATGACTCCAATTTATGGGGTTTAGATTGAATGGTGAATTAGATCAAATTTACAAATTGCGAGAGAGAAAGATATCAGTAGACAAACATGTAGTTAGGGTGGCTAACTTGTGATATTGTTGATCATTTCTACTAAACATGATATTCTTGAAATGAATTTAACTCATCAATATAGAATGTGCACTCCTCGAATGCAGTGACAAGTCATAAATAATTACACCTACTCTACGATCATCATACCCTTATGATAATGATACAACTCGTACATATTTTATCATGCAATTTAGATTGTCAACTTGGATGAAAGATATGCAGTTGCATAACTGTGGTAGGGAGTTCAATCTAGACATGCAGCCCCTAGCCAATCTAGAGTGTGTTAAAACATAAACATGCACGAAACATATGTTTATTAGACACTCGGCTAATTTCTGTTGGTCCTAACCTTCATAATTAGATTAGTTGTAGAATGATTACAAATTAACATACATTGTTAAAGATGTACTTGAATTTTTAATGGTACTTGAATAAACTATTAAATAATATTCATGGTATAAAGCTCATTAAACATATCATCAAAACATATTTTTAATGGCTATAATCTCACAACATACACCACAAGTATTGCACTTGAATTTTACAATAGATTTAGTTGTTAAAGGTCATATGAAAGAACATAATCAAATATAAAGATGTAAACCTTACGACGTGACTTTTCTCTGACTCAGAACGTTGTCCCTTACTGTTCTCCACTGGTGGTTGGGACTCTTTGGTCGCACAAGCGTTTGTCGCTCTGATTGCACTGTGTTGAACGACACAAGACACTTGAAGGAAAGGTAAAGACCTCCTCTTATAGCTATCTCATGTTCCCAACTTAGCAACAATTGATAATCACAAATTGCTAAGTTCTTATAAGGAATATCTTCAAGTAATATGATTAAGATCCGAACTTGTATGCAGATGGAAGGTAGACTTCAAATCTGAGTCAGATTAGGAAACATATCTGCTCATCAACTTTGATTGTACAGCTAACATAAATCCACTAAGATATAGATCTCAACTCCCTTTAGAAATTTGTAAATAATTGTCACTGTAATCGGACTTTAGACGCAAAAGGTATGGCCCTCGCAAGTGCTCTGTCAGATTATTAGCTTTTTTTCATGTTGGCACGAGTTTGTCCTTGCCACGTCACACGCATGCACGGTTACAGTCAATAACGCACGGCTTATGCGCTAGGGCAAATGGAGTCTTTTTTCTTTCAATCTGATGCTCTTAGTTCTTTGCTGTAAAAATTTCTATTTAGCACATTTTTGTACTAAAGCCTACAATAAGTCTAAATTATAAATATTCGCTAAAATCATTAAATAATACTCGAGAACAACCAATAATTACGTGAGTTAAGTATATGATGGATTGAATAATTTGGTCACATCAGACTCTCAAACAATCAAGAATCGAGTGAGTTAGGTATAAAATAGACCGAATAATTTGGTCTCATTAGAGTCCCAGCCAATGAGAATCCGACTATGGTCATCATTGTTAAAGTTAATAATGAAAGCATAGTTACCTCAAAAAATGAATCTATTGGCGAAGGAACCAAGAGCAGACCATGAGAGTTTAGACTCCACAATACCAAAGCGCTAAATATATTTTGAAATAACGAAGTGAAATACCTCCTTTTACTTGATTGGGTAATTTAATTTAAACTCCTCATAATCCATATTGCAAAATTTATTATGAGAAAGAATGGTGAAGATGTTGGAGGTGGTCACTTTGAAACATCATCTCTTTGGTTGAGGAAGAATGTTTAACTATTTTTAATTTCATCTCTTTCATTGATGGAGAATGCTTGATTAACATCACTTTTTCGGCCGATCCTTTAGTTTCTTAAAGTACACCATAGGTAAAATTCTTGAATCTCATCTCGATGGTGGGATCTCAAGATGGAAAGGCCCGGGACAAAATTCTTGACACGATCCCGAGTGGGATCCCATGAGAGGTGCTGATTAAGATCCGAGATGAGATTTAGGCTCGACTTTGTTAGTAAGAGGTGAAGCCCCGAGCTGCGTAACGTCAGCAGCTTCCAGTGAAAGTCCAGTTGAGACTTGATCAGTCGAGCCTCCATAAGGTGCACCAATGGTTAGTTGCAGCCTTAGCAGGCGCACAGGCAGGCCCCCATCAGACGAGGTCCCAGATTGTGCAGCAGGTGCCTACAATGGCTCCAGCAGGCAGAACCTTTGTAGTTTCCGAAAAGACCTCCACATGCGAGACAGACTTTGAGACTCCGCACAAAGCAGAGGCCCTTGTGAAGACATGCGAGGTGCTAGGTGAGTTAGGCAGACCCTTCGACAGAACACCAAACATGATATGGAGGCCCTTTGCTTCATCATTTTTTCAGGCACCAGACACGGCCACAGGTGGGGAAGACCGACGCAGCATGCGAGCAAGCTCCTTAGCAAGTGCAGATTGCACCATCTCCACATCAGAATGATCACAAAAGGCAAAAATATCTTATGAATGATGAGCAAAACAAGACACCTCCGGCAACTTAGATTTATTTTTAGAAATAATTAGAACCCTAATGTTGCTTAGATTGGTTGCTGCATTTATCTAAGAATGACTAAAAACTCAATGACTAGGTCACCGAGGATGCTTCTGTCTGTATTTGATTTGTTGCTCGATGGTCTTACCCTCTTGCTCTTGGATACAAAGCATGAAAAGAAGCTCCTCGTCGGTTAAGATCTCCACACATACGCGCAAGTATTAGAGCCTCCCTTGGCCAACGCCACCATCTCGAGGCGGTGGTGTCGCCATTGTCGTGAAGAATCAAGTCACTAAAGTCGCTTTGTAGTAAGCGCGTGGTATGGCACGTGTCTTTGTTAACACTAAAATACCCTATTTGTTTACAAAAAAAATCAAAATTATTACTACTTAATAAAAATTCACATTTACTTTTACCATCAGATTTTTTTATAATTTTAAAATACTTAACAAACACACAAACTAGTTTATCTAATTACCGAAAAGCCCTCAACTAATCATTTATGAAAACTACATAGTTTAATATTTTTAGTTATATATACATGCTTGTTTTATTTTTTTAGTCAATCAATTTTCTTCACGCCATTCACCAAATGCACCTTCGAGCTCGATTGAATGATTTCTTTCAGTTGAATATCAGAAGAGGGTGATAGGCATTTTCTTAAATTCAACTACTAAAAATGAATTATCTAATTCCTCCATCTGAACCAAACTTGCTACACTAACTAGAAAGCTTACAAATAACCATATATATTTTTCATTCATGACCAGTATGTGTATATAAATAAATATAATACAGAGATAAAAATAATGATTTTGTAAATTTTTAGCTTTTTTCATAATTGCTAATACCTTTTTTTCACATATATATATATATATATATATATAATTCAACCGTAAAAGCCCCTCATCAAATGGTCAAAAATAAAATATTAATAAAATTTTGAAGAATTGTTGGATGCACGGTCAATATCAATCAATAATGAATGGGAACACTCAACTGTATTTGAAGATAATTGAGCATCTCTCTTGTGATGATCTTAATTTTCTCGTTTAATCAATATGTGCATGTCCTAAGGGTGTGGCAAAAATATGTAGTTATACCATATAGAATTTTTGTATCTGCATTCAAAAGTAATTGACAATTAATAAAAAAGTGCAACTATATGTGAGGATCAACTTTAAAATTTAAATGAGCAATGTGAATTTTAAGCCATTTAAAATGCTCAACAATGGAGCTCGATGTGGATTCGATGGATAGGTGTGGAGAAAAAAGGATTTGACCAAAGAAAATAAATGAGAATAGAGAAAACCAGTATAAACAAAACGTTGAAGTGAAGTAATTTTGATAAAAAGTTAGTTGGGCATTATTATGTAATTAAATGAAATACGTACTTTGTGGATGTATTTTGAAATTACACAAAGATTTCAAAAATAAAAAAATCACAAATTTTAAAATAATAAGACGGTGCTAATCACGTTTTTCAAAACAATATACACATATTTTTAATATATTTATTTTATTGAATGACGTGTTTGGATTGAAGCTTCATTTGTTTTAAACATTATAATGGTAGCACTTTAAAATAAAAATCTCAAAAATAAAAATAATTACAAATTTTAAAATAATAAGACGGCTAATCACGTTTTTCAAAACAATACCAATATACACAAATTTTTAATGTATTTATTTTACTCAATGACGTGTTTGGATTGAAGTTTCATTAGATTTAAACATTATAATGGTGGGACTTTAAAATAAATAAATTGAAGATTGAGACTCAACAGGCTATTAGAAAAAAATACAAATACAAAATTCAATAAAATTAAAAAAAGTGTTATTGTTCACGTGAAAATTGTAGTAAATTACAGGGTTTTATTAGGGAACCGACCCATCCGCTCACTCATCCGCAACTGCTCCACTTACTCATCCGTCATCCGCGACTGCTCCACTTCCTCGACGTGTAAAAGCTTTCTTCAATTATTTAGAATGATTGAATGATAATCTGTTGTTTTCTCCGAATTTGATTATCACGTTATTCTGAGGTAGCATGAGAAACAACTTTTTCGACTTTTGAAAAAGCTGATCAATGTCGTGGGTGTTAATTAGTGGCGGCCTTAGGTCAGTGGCGGTTTCACAGGCGGCTTCAGGTTAGGGGCGGTTTCACAGGTTTGGATGGACGACAGGCTAAACGGTTTCTATTTTAGTGTAAAAATAATATTTTTTAATTTTTTGTATTTTCAATTAAATCTAAAAATATTATATTTTTTATTTCTGTACCCTCAATCAGTTTAAAAAAATTTTATATTAAGTTTTACAAATATTATATATTTTATTTCTGTATCTCATTCAGCTTAAAACTTTTTTTTTATCCCCTAAATAAAATTTCTAGTTTGGCCACTTATTTAGATAGCAAGTATTAATAATAAAATATAATGGTTATTAGCGACATACTACGTCTAGTTTAATATTGTTAGAATAACTATTAATAATTTGTAGTATAAATTTGATTCTTTAAAATTGGAATTAATAACACTGCAAATTAGTTAGTATTATTAATCTTATTATAAATAATACATTCCAATCTCATACCGACTACAAACGTGATCTAAATGAACTAGAGTTAAAAAAAAATTGTCATTCAATAAGCATTAATCTTAATCCTTGTCTCTCCCTTTGTTTACCCAAAATAATTGAGCAATAAAAAACTACACACGGCTACAAAATTCCCAAGTCTCGATGAACAGAATTTTCTATAGTTTTTGGCTTCATTTTATATATCTCATAGCAATCAATCAACTAGTATATCATCCTATGGTCATGCGAAGAAAACTTTAAATGTGAAAGGAGGTATTTCTCTGTATAGTGAGGTATATTGCAAATAATAATATAGTTTTGAAATTGTGAAATAATGATAATGGAAAGATGGGACTTCTATCAATTCAAAGTGTACTGATATTATTTGTTGATTAGCTTATGTGGTCTAGCAGATCCCTCAAATGAGTTTCTTTGAATGAGTAAAATTATAGATGTTCAGTGTTGATTCAAATTTCTTCATTGTCTAATGTTAGTGGTTGGAGAGATATGTTTGAGAAGATCAAATGATGTTGATGTTGATGTTGATGTTCGATGTCAACTACCAATGCATTTTGATAAATATGTATACATACAAAAAAATTATTATCTAATTAATGATATATATTCTAATTGGAGCACGTTTATTAAAAATTTATCTCATGCGAAGGATCAAAAGAGAAACAAGACTTAGCTAGAAAAGATGCCGAACAATTATTATCTCATGTTGTACATGATCCTACATAATTCTGGTACAAAAGTCATTTACAAAATGTAATGTACACTTGCGTCATTTTTCATAATATGATCATCAAAGATGAAGGGATGTGATTGTGAGAATTGGTCAGATGAAGAAGAACTTGATTATGTCAAGAAAATAAAAAATATGTGCCTCACTGTTATGATCTATTGTTATTACAAAATAAATATAATCACATTATCACATAACGCAAATGTTGGCTCAACCATAGAATCTACAAATTTCAATTGAAAGTGAAACTTATTTTTCAGGTAACCTTTATATACGTGCTCCACAAAGAGAAACTAATCCTCACTGCACATGGTTTACATAATGCTCTTACTAACTCATATACAATGAGCATATCCAAGACCCGTTTGATATAAGTCTTTTAAAGAAATTTCAAAAATTACCCAAGGCCTATTTTTGTCAAACTTTATCCCTAGTAGAATGAATTAAACACAAGATCTGTAATGTTCAAAGACGAGATGACAACTTATTAACTACCATAATCCCAAACTTACTAACAAGAAAGCTATCATCTACGTACAACTAAGAAGTCAAAATTTCTCCCATTGATCATGATATGTACATAATATCGAACTTGGTTTTCAAAAAACTGTGAGATGATGACTTCATTTAATTTGATGTACCACTGTTAAAAGATGTCTTGAGAATGATAATGCAAACAAACATTAATATTAAAAGTTATTAGAATATATTCACAAAATTTAATAGATGGACTATAGAATTATGAAACACTATGAGTATAACTCTGCTTTATTCTGGCCATCTTCCTCTTTAACAATCCAATTATGTTTCTAGTTCACCAGAAAAAGGATAATGTTTGATCTTCATCAACTCCCTACTCTATTCCTAGAGATATAACCAAAAACTTTATGTGAAATTGTGAATGATTGTTTCTTTATGAGTGGAGACTTGTTGAAATTAAATTAAAAATAATATTGGCTCCAATAGACTTAGCAGCTGTTGTAAACTTTAATGATGACAAGAGCTTGGATCCTACTCAAATGAGATACTCTTGTCCAAAATTTTTAAAATGTCATTGATTCTTCAACCAAATTCTAAACTTAATATAAGCAGTTCTCACATAAATGTTCTTTTCACAAAAGAAGGACCTGGAGTCTGAAATATATAAGCCATAGTGAGTCCTTACATTTTAATCAGGTATATTGCCACTACCATCCTTGCAAGGCTACTTTAATGTAGTCCAACCATTCTTTTTCCTCAACAATCTCTTCTCGAAAACACATCTGAAAATTAACTTATTGACACTCAATTTCTGACTCATGCATTATAGGAATTGACGATGATTCAAAAATCAACATGTAGCGTGTTCAACCCAGAATGAACAATAACTGAATTAAGTAAGTCAATGTTCAAATTTATTAGTATTATTTGATTCTCAATTTTTGGCCAAAATCGTCTTTAGGCTAAATATATTTATTGAGAATAACTATATGATCAAGGTTTCGATCATGACATGTATAGTCGTTTTGAGCTAGCTTACATAAAAGGGTCTTGATATCAACTGCACATGAAAATTTATTAAATAAAAGTTTCAAAGTTGACCCCTTAATTATAAGACAAAATATTTTAATAAACTTGTGCAGTGCATTATAAGCCACCTTCTGAAATCGAGAAGCATTATTCAATAAACCTTTTATTAATTAAATAATAAGACTGTGTCTCTATCTGACATCTGCAATGCAAACTTAATGTTTAACTCTAATGAGATAGGTTGAACTAAAAAAAATGATATTTTGAACTAACAATTTCACGATTTTGATTGTATTAATATTTAATGGGAACGTTAATGGTTCAAATGGTAAATAAAAAATGTGATTAAATAGGCCATATTTTATACCAAAATCATAAATAAGTATGATAAATAGAGATATTAGTATATCACGACGTTATCACTCTTGGTGGAATACATACCACATGCATATGTAAGCTCTTATATGACATTGTTTTACTTATTATTGGGTTAAGTTAGTTTAGATTAACGAAGAGCCAAACTATAATTATCTTAAAATATTTTGGGATTATATTAATACTTACTTATTGACAAAACACCCCCAGAAACTCAAGGAACCTAAAATTGTAGAATATATATATATATATAAAATATGTGGATCAAATAAAAATCACTTTGGATTTGTAAACTGTGAACTATTAATATTCATTGATTTTGTTTCATCCAACAGATTATGATTTACTTAGTTTTAATTAAATAATATCTGATTTTATCTTTAATTAATACAGTTAAATTTTTTTTCCTAAATCTGCGCTTATGCTTATCTACTGCAAATCATTAATTATCTCTGTTATCTATCCTGAATATTTTTTCTTTCTTTATTTTCTCTCTCTTGTAGATCAATATATCTTTTAATTTAATCCCGTATATACACGAGTTTATTCATTGTCTTCTCTAATCTTCATGTCGTGGTGGATACTTCTATCAAACTCGAGCAACTCAGATTTTTGTGCATCAGTCTTCATGTCGGAAGGCACAACGAAGCAATGAATAAGGATCATGTCTCTTCAAGTGCACCAGTAAGTTATAGATTTAGAAACATTATCTGTTGTCTCAGGTAAAGCAATTCCACTGCTTATCATCCATACAATCACCAATTGTGGAGGATCTCAGACGGATCTCCCGTCTTTATTTTTTAGGTGCATGAATTTCAGGGTTTGATGGTGTACGTCCACATTTGTTAATTTTTCTAATGGTGCGCATATGAATTTTGGTGCACATTTTTTCAAGCATCAAACAAATAGTGCACTATCTCAAATTTGGAAACAACTCACCATAAAATCATATTAATTGAATATTTTATCAAAAATAACCATAAAAGAAACAGAAATCCAATTATACACCCCGGGATTTCAATTGTTCACCAAAAATCAAATTGTGCACCGAGATTAAATTGTGCACCAGTGCTTAGAGATTGAAATGTGCATCAGTGCACCACGATGTAATTGTGCATCAAAATATATAAAAGGTCTTATGTGCATTAAAATGATAAAAAATATATCAAAGAAATTAAATCGTAAAAACTGAAGAAAGAGAAAAATCAAACAACAAATCTAACAGTAGAAAGAGAAAAAAATCAGATGTGTGACCTTATTTAAAGGAGAAAATCATGCAACAAATCCAACAATCCATAAATAATGTTTTCATTATCTTTAAAAAATCAGATAATAAATTTACAAAAAAACACAATCGTCAGATGAAATATGAATTAATGATCAAGGATGGTTCACAGTTTACAAATCCAAAATGGTTTTCATTGGATCCGCCCCATATATATATATATATATATAAATTTTGAAAGCACTCTAGTTCGTACCTGTTTTTGTACTTTTCCTATTGCATTAATAAAACATTTCAATAATCTTGAATCCTTCAATGGATAACAAGTCATTTTTATGAGTTGGTATACTAGAGATAGATAAACTTCTCCCTCTAAAAAAATCTTGAGTATTTGATATCTTTCATCAATGTCATTTGATTTTTGCATATTGTCTATTAATGACATGTGTTCGTTTACTGAGAGAAATGGATAGGTTGAATTCTCTAATCTCTTACGAAGGTTGTTTATAGCTCTTCAAAATAATTTGAGCAAATGGTGTAAATATTTAATTTGAAGTAATTTAACCCTTTTTAACATTGTATTCATAGAAGAAAGGGTAAAATGAGGACTATAGTGCGGCGATGCTAAAGAGCATAAGAATATTATCCAACGGAGATTAACATTTATACTCAATATTATGTGATCCAACTTTCACGTACACGAAGTAAATGAGACTTAAGGGATAAGATGACAAGAACAATTGAATTAACAAATGAAGTGTGTTTATGAAAATATTAGAAAGTACATATTAATTTAATTACCTAATTTATAAAAAGTAAATGAAAATTCAGTAAACTTAAATTACAAAAATATATGGCTGATTGTCATATTTAGGAGTGTAAGAAATTTGAGTGAATCC
>NQLW01000095.1:6603233-6637194 GCA_002312845.1 Kalanchoe fedtschenkoi
GTTAGCTGCCTTCTCCCAGAAGAAAATGAATAACAACATTTGCAATGGAGCAGTTTCTTCGAGTGAGCTGCTAAAAGCTCAATCACACATATGGAACCACATCTTCAACTTCATAAACTCCGCATCACTCAAATGCGCAGTTCAAATGGGAATACCTGATATCATCCACAACCATGGCAAACCCATGACCCTGGCCGCTTTGCTGAGCTCCATGCCTGTTCATCACAAGAAAACCCAGCATGTTTACAGGCTCATGCGCCTTCTCACTCACTCTGGATTCTTCGCCATGCGCCGAGTTGGGGAAGAGAGTGAAGAAGAAGGGTATGTGCTAACTCCATCCTCTAGTTATCTGCTCAGTGGCAACCCATTGAGTGTTGCACCATTTCTGCTTGCTATGCTGGACCGGACATTAATCAAACCATGGGATTGTATGAACATCTGGCTTAACAATGACGACCTGAGTCCATTCGAGACAACTTTTGGAAGGAGCATCTGGGAGCAAGCTGGGTTTGATCCGCAGCTGAACAGTTTTTTCAATGACGCTATGGCGAGTGACGCAAGGTTGATCACGAGTGTGGTGCTGGACAAGTGCGGGGGTGTCTTTGAGGGACTGAACAGCTTGGTTGACGTGGGCGGCGGCGTGGGAATAATGGCCCGTGCCTTGGCCGAGGCATTTCCAGATTTGAACTGCATCAATTTTGATCTACCCCATGTGGTTGCTGGCTTGGAGGCAGCTTCTGAAAATATGAAGTATGTTGAAGGGGACATGTTCGAGTCAATTCCCGAAGCCCATGCGATATTGCTAAAGGTAAGTTGGCTAAATTTGAGTAGCACTTTTCTTTCTGCGTAATTTAGTTAACACTCTCATTTGAAGCGTGCAGTGGATCTTGCACGACTGGAGCGATGAAGAGTGCATCAAAATACTCGTCAAGTGTAAAGAAGCCATACTGAAAAGTGGAAAGAGAGGAGGAAAAGTGATCATCATAGACATGGTTGTAAACGGTAGTAACCTATCCAAGCAGGGTGACATGGAAGCAGCAGAAACACAGCTCTTTTTCGACATGCTCATGATGGCCTTGACGAGTGGTGGGAAGGAGAGAGAAGAGGAGGAATGGGCTGAGCTTTTCAAGAAATCAGGCTTCAACACATACAAAATCACCCCTGTTATTGGCTTGAGGTCACTCATCGAGGTGTTCCCTTGACCATATATATCACCATCCCTCTATGAATGATTCTCAGTGTTTTCCTTTTGAAAGATGACTATTACTCCACTCTCCCAAACTAGATTTGGGATACTTTATCAAATCTCGTGTGGTAAGTTGATTTGTCTTTGTTTACTTGTCTTGAATAATAATTTGGTAAGTTTGATTTAGTTATTGTCGATCTGACATTTGAATTATTTATACCTGAATCAAATATCTTCTAACACGTCACACTTCTTCAATCAAATCGTGTTTTCATTAAAATTTATATTTCTTGTGGTGTTAAATTTATACTTTTCGAGAATGAATTTGTATATTTTAAATGTGGAGTTGTCAAATTTATATTTTTAGGTCTTTAAATCATATTTTAAGGATATTATATTAAAACTGATTAAACTTGAAACACTAAACTATGAAATTTAGTAGGATCATTTGACCTCACTCACATCAACATGCATCCATCATTGGGTATCGGTGAATATGAGAGTTTCCATTTCATTTAAAGGGAAAAATACCTAAAGGAATTTTGAACTATCTGTCTTTATCTAATTGCGCTCCCAGCTACCACCATTATCAAATAAAGTGCAAACCATTAGTTCTTGTACAGGCTTCACTCCATTAACAGACTGATTTTAAAAACTAAAAAAAAAAACGTGAATCCCACAAAAACGTCTCTTCATCTCCTCTATCCTCCATCCTCCATAATCTACTCTCCTTCTTCATCTCCTCTCAGCCGGATCTTCTCTGACTCGCAGTGTCTGCATCCGTAAGCTGACGGATGTTACCCTTTCTTCTTTTGCTCCATTTTCTGTAATGTTGTCTCCATTTCCCACAGACTCGCATTTTAGTTACGTTTGATAGTTCTTCGAATTTCATATAATTATAGATTGTTAACATTCGGACAAGAAATTAAAGAAATCAAATCGGTGTGCTCGGGTACCTCCGCTACTGTGACTACCTCCGTTCCCGACAGCAGCCACATGATATCGGACTCGATTCTCAATCCATCTTTTAATTTGGTATTGTTTTCACTATTGCAACTTTTCGTTCTCCGATGGCAGTCACATGATGCCTAACTCAGTTCTCGACCTGTCTTTCTATTCTGTTACCTCTGCCATTGTGACGTCTGACTCAGTTCTCAACTTGTTTTTCAATTGGTACCATGCATTGTCGTCCAAATCGAGCATTGTAAACAAAGTTTTTCCGAGTACTTTCATCAAGTATGTTATGCATGTATAAGATAACCGGTTCATCTCTTTTGGTGTTTATAGGGGTTTGGAATGAGAGGACAATGACCAGACTCAAATAGATTGCCAAAACAAGTGCATGAAAATTGAACTTAGTGAAAGAAATGTAACAATTCGAGATAGTAAAGAGGATGCTTGTTAGGACTGATTGTATTATTGGTTTGAGGTTTAATGGTGCATGCGATATGTTCGAAATGATCCTTATATTTACACGAGGGTGGAGTTGGCTGTCTACTAGAAACTTGTACATCATACATGAGTTGTTGTAATGTTGCATAGTTGGTTCACTTTAAATGGATCAGTTTACTAATTTGATAAATTAGTCTGTTATCTTATATATAATGATGGATCATGGATGTTTGAGTTTGAGTTTGAGTTTGAGCGGAATAGGATAATATGATCCGTTGGATTGGCTGAAGTGAGGTTGGTGCAGCTAAACCATATTCCCAATTATCTAATTTCTGGTTGTGAAAAGGAATCACATGTTGCATGGTTCAATAAGGGCATGGGGTGTTGTTGCATACAATTTGACTGAGACAGAATCATTTAAGCCAACCTCCGGGACGAATAAAAAAACAGCCATCATAGCAAAGGCTTCCCCAACTCAAAGGCCGCAGAGGGCCCCAAATGTAACACTAGCGGGAGGTTCAGGAATCTAGTAATGCAAATAGAGAGCAAAGTTTAAATATTGAAATGAGAAAGCGTTGTCATCCAAAATTCAGGATTCAGGGATCAAAGGTAGTCACGACGGCAGAGGTACCGAACACACCGCTTTGATATCTTCCTTGTCCGAAATGTTAACAACCTGAAAATACATTAAATTTGAAGAATTCTCAAATTAAACTCAAATGCGAGTCTATGAGAAATGGAGATATCCTTGCAGGAGATGGAGCAAAAGAAGAAAGGAGAAACATCTGCCACCATACGGATATTGATGCTACGAGTCAGAGAAGATCCGGCTGAGGGGAGACGAGGAAGGAGGAGTAGGTCCGATGGCGCTCCCAAAGCCGGAAAAGATGGTGGAGATGAAGAGAGGTTTTTGTGGTATCCATATATTTTTTTAATTTTTTATATCAGGTCTGTTAAAGGTCTGCTAACAGAGTGAAGCCCGTACTGGCTATGTTATAAAATAACGGTTTGCACCTTATTTTGTAATAGTAGTAGTTCGAACTGCAATTGAATAAGGGGTGATAGTTCAGAACTCCTCTAGTATTTTTCCCCTTATTTAAATATTCACAAATAACAAATTGTTAAGTCATTTGAGAGAATCTAAATCATGAAATTAGAAATGTATGACACATTGTAAATTTGAATACAAGACAGTGAATTCTTAAATTTTTAAACAGATTTATTTTATAGTTGCTGAAAATTACTCCCAACTTTTAACACCTTAGAGGAAGGAAATTAACTAAATGACACTTTAAGCTCAAATCAATCACTAATCAAGTTTTGAGGATTGATATGCACCCTTTTATTAGGGACAAAGGCAATGTTGTTATGATGATAGTA
Source organism: Kalanchoe fedtschenkoi (assembly GCA_002312845.1). NCBI lineage: Eukaryota > Viridiplantae > Streptophyta > Magnoliopsida > Saxifragales > Crassulaceae > Kalanchoe > Kalanchoe fedtschenkoi. The sequence continues at coordinate 6,607,192 of NQLW01000095.1, forward strand.
TGTTGATCACTAAGATAAAAATTTAGTTTCTAAATTTTACTTGCCCTGTAAATTAATATTTAGTTTCTAAATTTTACGTGCCCTTTAAATTAATAAAAAGTATCCTACATATTAATCTCCTAGGGTTTTTCAAATTCATATTTAACAACAAATTGGATATTATTGGATATTCTTTCCCTTTGGTAGAAAATATTAGATTCATGACCAGAATTCTCCATTGATTATTATTAGCTAACGGGATGGAGGACTATTTACATTTTGATGGGTACTTCCCCTTTAATTATGATCATTGTTGGGATATGCTTATCCATATGGCCTCAGCTACCAACGAAGGCCCTAACCCTTGCAAACTTCTCAATCCCACTTCGGATAGAAGCTGTGCTGCAAGCAGCTTGCACCCTGTGAAATTTAAAATTTCTCATCTGTAACCTAATACATTACATATATTGTTAGGATAGGTTAAAAAAAGCTTCAATTGGGTAGGGTAGATCCAGATGCATATTCGTCCAGATCCGCATTTATAAGATTAGGATCTAGTGGTGGATACAGAAAAAACAATTAGAGGGGTGAAAAACCCTCCGATCCTCTCCGCGGCTATCCCACCCACCAAGCGAAAATGGTAGCGTCGGCGACCTCCAACTACGAGGAACGCAGGCGGCAGAGGCTGGAGAAGAACAAGAAGAGGATGGAGGAGCTCAACCTGCTCAACCTCTCCAAATCCCTCTCTGCTGCCACCCCCAAACTGTCTCCCGCGAAGAAGCAGTGGAAGCCTAAGTCAGCACGCAAGGAAGTGGACTTGTCCGCCGTGAGAAGGTCCAGCCACACGGCCGACAAGCCGCAGCCTGACTATAAAGAAGGCATGATCGAACCATTGGGGAGCCTATGAAGGGGACCGTACAGGAGAAGAGACTTGCTGAATCGCGTATATGTATCTGATGAATTTCGAATGTATGTTGTCCAAAGGGCTGAGCAGCTCGAATTGGAGCTGGGTTCTGAGTTTCCTTGCTTTGTGAAGCCAATGCTTCAGTCTCATGTCACTGGTGGCTTCTGGCTGGGTCTGCCTCAACGATTCTGCAAGGCTCATATGTCGAAAGAGGATGAGATGATGACACTGGAGGATAAAGACGGAAATGAGAGTCCGAGCAAGTATCTAGCTGATAGGACTGGACTGAATGGTGGGTGAAGAGGCTTTGCGCTAGATCATGAGCTGGTAGATGGGGATGCTCTAGTTTTTCAGCTGATTCGACCCACTAAGTTTAAGGTGTACATTATAAGAGTCAATGAGCATGAAAATGGAGATGACAGCAATGAGGATGTGGCTGATGAGGATGGCAATGATGTTGTTTTGCTAAAGTCAGTCCCAAAAGCTAAGCCTCGCAAGGTCGCGAAGCCTCGTAAGGTCGCTGAGCCTTCACCTGGGACGAGAAGGTCAAGGAGAAAGAAATCAACTGATGAGGATGAGGATGATGGTGATGATTTTTTTTTAGTGAAAGTACCTGAAACAAAATCTGGCGAACTCACTGACCCTTCTGCTGGAACGAGAAGATCAAAGAGAATAAAATCAAGTCGGAAGTAGCCTGGCCAAGACATTCATGCTCAGCTATAGAATTGAACTTGTCATCGGTAGGTGATCCTTTTTTAGTGTTGCAACTGCGGCTACTATGGAATCCAGCTAAGTCTGTATAAAGTGGATAGTACTACTTGTGTCACTCAATATTTAGAGCTCTATTAAGTGAACCAACTTCTAATTTTTTTTGTTAAGAGTAATATATCATGTCGGTACATGACGAGATTCCATATTTTTAAATCGATCCTAAATCTCATAGTTAGAAATACTTGTAGTTCACCAGTATTCGAACTATTCATAACATTCATAAAAGTGGGTGGTTCTGAAAATTTTCTTTTCTAATATTTATGCATCTAAAAATATATTATTGAAAATACATCAATATAAGATAATTTGACGAAGAATAAAAAAGCAGTAGACTCATATTTAACTCTCCTTAAAGTAAAAAATAAAAAAACTAGAGAAATAAATTACTTTGAAAAATTTTGAATCGAAACAAAGTTGTTACAGTTTAGATCAATTTTTGTAACTTTCAATTCGAAAATAGTGTAAAAAATAGAGAATACCTCGGACTGATTAATATTCCACCGCCCTAATTTGCTTTAATTTATGTTAATATATGTATGAGTCGTGTGTTTAAATTGAAATAAAAATTTAAATTTGGGCTTAATTAAAAGAAATACGGACCTTCTAGTGTTGGGCTTGACAACATAATGTCGGCTAAACTCGGTTTAGCCGACATTATGTTGTTGGGTGAGAGAGATGGAGAGAGGCGCAGGTGATAAGTTTGACTGTAAAAATTGAGGGCGGGAAGCTGTGAGGGTGGTTGCATGAGGGCGGCTGTGGGAGGGCCGCAGGGCGCGAGGATGGCTGCGCAAGTGCGGCAGGACGTGAGAGTTGCAGTGTGGCTCTTGTTATCTCTGACAAACAGAGAGCCAGTGAGATCCAGTTTTGAAAATCCGGTGCTGATGTGCCATTCCATGGTTTATTGGGTTCAATTTTATTCAAATTTTGTAGTTTGGGTTTCTATCATGTACTTTCCAGGATTTTTGGTTTCAATTAAGGCTATGTAAATCTTGTTTGGAGGGGTCATTTACTTGTATATCATATTTTTTTCATAAACCTTATTTAATATTATAATAATATGAAAAATTTCAGTAGGGTCATCTAACCCCGTTGAGGTGGCTTTAGGTTCGCCATTGTTAGGATCTACCCATTGGAATTGGATTCGTTAGGGTCTACCATTTGGTTCCTTATAATGGATCTCTTTTAGGTTTTTTTTTATAATTAGTTTATTTGGATTTAAATAAATTATTTTTTATAAAAAATAAAAAAGTTTATAAAAAAAATTAAAAACAATAATTTAAAAAAAATAAAAAAATATTTATAAAAAAATAATTTTTAAAATTATTTTGATTAAAAAAATTATTTTTAAAATAGATTTAAACATAAACATATATTTTTCATAATTTATTATTTTCATAGTGATATTTATTTATTTACTTATTTTATTTGATAATTGTAATTAGAAGAATTAATTTTAGGTCTAATGGATGTAATGTGTCCAAGTAATAGATCTGAATTTATATCCAATATGTATAAAATTATTGAATCTGAATCTTGATTCGAACCCAAATAAAATGAGTCTTGATTAGAAACAAACCCATTGACACCCCTAGGTTACAATCAGCTAGAGCAGATTCCAGAGCGTCACATAGAAGGAACGGAACATCTAAGAAATTGTATCTATATCCCACTGGTTGTGGTCTTCTGTTTAGAAATTCATTTAGAACTTCACTCATATAGCTTTAAGATCTTATCAGTGATACATAAAGTAAAATACAGCACATATTGATACATCCATAGAGGAATAAAAGACTAGTGGCACAGTTCAATCGACAGAAGAAATAACAGTGGAGTTCACAACATTATGTGACACAACTAACTGAGACCTACTTCTATTGCTCACTCTAATGTATCTGAATATGAATCAAAAGTATAAACAATGGGAAGTTAATGGATGCAGATGATATGCTATTTCAAGAAATAACAATGGGGTATACACATCCAGTGTGAATCGAAGCATGTGAGATTTGCTAAAGCTGGAATCGCTTTTCAAACCTTGGCACGTACAGACTGTTTCAATATGGCTACGTGGAGCAGCAACCATCTTTCTTTATGGCCGATACATCGTCTTTTACATTAATTGTCTGTCCCTTGGGAAGGGCAGCTGGATCATCCCCTATGTCGAGAGCCTTCCGGCTCACGACATGATATATTTGAGTAAGAACTTCTGTGAAGGCATTTTCCACATTTAAGGACTCCAACGCAGATGTTTCCATGAAGAACGTGCCCTCTCTTTCAGCATAAGCCTTCGCATCATCAGTAGAAACAGCTCGCAAATGGCGGAGATCTGCCTTATTTCCAACTAGCATTATGACAATATTTGAATCAGTGTGATTTCTTAGCTCCTTCAACCACCTTTCAACATTCTCAAAGGTCACATGTCGAGTGACATCATAGACAAGTAATGCACCAACAGCACCTCTGTAGTAGGCACTTGTAATAGCCCTGTACCTGCCAACAAAAAAAAAAAAGACAGAATCAGGAATGATATAATATCTTAACCAAAACAACTCAAGCAGATTGGATGCCTTCTTTATAAACAAGAAAAGGGCACAAGTCCTCTCTATTAACTAAGTTGCATATGTTCAGGGCAGCCATATCAGTTTCAACTAATGATCAAGAGGGAGAAACATATATTAGAAGTTGCAAAACGAGTTCTGGAGAAAGGTTCTACTTTTTTTGGCTTGGAAATGAAAATTGTGATGCAATACAGTTGCTCTACAGAATTGTAAACTGAAGAAACCACAAGAAAATATTTATAATGGCCAAATCTGAAGAAAATGTCTTCATCAATCACATAAACAGGCACTGAAGCAACCCTTCCCAAGAAAACAATTGCATACAGATGAGAAGGTATAGAAATAATAAAACAACCGAAACATATATGGGTTAAGTCTTCCATGCTAGAAACCACATTGATGTAAAGAAAGTATAAAGACTAACTAACTCAAGAAATTAAATGAACTAACTAAAGATGCCATTTGACAGAGGGTTGGATAAAGATTGATTATGGTGACAAAGAACTCAATGAATCAGTTTAAAAATCTGATCAGCTAACAGACAGCTAAATTAGCATTAACGGACGTAGAAAACGTAGGGAATATATGTGAATGCAAAATGATGGTATTTTTCATATGTATCAAATATGAAGTGTATCAGCCAAAATCAAAATGCCATTAAACAAACAACATCCTCAAGTGCACAATGCTGATGATATATACATTTGTAGAGGCAGATATGATTTTAACAAGCCGAAACGCAGAGGAGGAGCTGTTAATTCCTATACCATCAAACTGAGCAATAAATAATGATGATACTGAATTGGATTAGTATTGGTAGGACGACATGAAGTAGTTAACTAACAGAACTAACAAGTCCAATATTAAGCAAACCCCTTTGCACAGAACCAGATCACAGAAGCAACATATGTAAGAGGCAGGTAATAAGTGAATTGAAGTAAAGAAAAAGGAATGTAGGAAGAGGAGGAGAGTAGAGGTGGTGGTGGTGGTGGTGGAGGTGGGACCTCTCTTGGCCAGCTGTGTCCCAAATCTGAGCCTTGACAACTTTATCATCGACCCGGATGCTGCGGGTGGCGAATTCGACGCCGATGGTGGATTTGGACTCGAGGCTGAACTCGTTCTTAGTGAATCTGGAAAGGAGGTTGGATTTGCCGACACCGGAGTCACCTATGAGCACCACTTTGAAGAGGTAGTCGTAGTCGTCGTCGGCTCTGTAAGCGCCCATTTGATGGCTCGACGATGTGAATTTTGCAGCAGATCGAGATCGAATTCGAAAACCAGATCGACACCTGATTCCTATAATTTCAATTGCTCACTCCAATTTTTCTTAACTTTCCGTTTAAATGTATATTATTATTATTATTATTATATGATTAAACAAATTGTATATACCATAAATTTAATTAATTCAAAAGGGAGATAAATTTGCCAACTGTCAACTTTTCCTACACTGATTCATACATGGGTGTGCTTATTCGAAAACGACGTCGTTTTACATTGTTTTCATTAATACACTCTACTATTTATAATAAAGAGTAAAAAAATAAAAAATTCTACAAAAATTTTAAAAAAACTATTTTCACAGAAGAGTCCAAGGAAAAAAATAAAAATAATTAATTCAAAATTTATATTTTATATTCATTAAAAAAATTCATTTATCTGATGAATATATTATCAAATCCGATGAACACAATAGTTTATCTGATGAACATATTATCAAATTTGATGAACATAACAGCTCATCTGACGAACATAGCAGCTCATCTGATGAACATAGTAGCTCATTTGCTGAACATGACATCTCATCTGATTAACATATCATTTGATGAACTTAGCATCTCATCCGATGAACAGAACAGCTCATCTAATGAACATATCATCTCATATAGTGAACATAATAGCTCATCTGATGAGCATAACCGCTCATCTGATGAATATATCATCCAATGAACATATTAGTTAATCTGATAAATATATTATCAATCTGATGAATATAACAGCTCATCTAATGAATATATTATCAAATCTGATGAACATAGTAACTTATCTGATAAACATATCATATGATAAATATAGAAGCTCATCTGATGAGCATAGCAGCTCAGATAGTAAACATAGCATCTCTTCTGATGAACATAACAACTCATCTAATGAACATATCATCTCATCTGATGAATATATCATCCAATGAACACATTAGCTAATTCAATAAACATATTATCAAATTTGATAAATATAGTAGCTTATCTAATGAACATATCAGCTCAACTGATGTACATATCATCAGATGAACATATCATCTCATCTGATGAACATAAAAGTTCATCTTATGAACAAAGCATCTGTTGCGATGAACATATAATAAATTATAATGAGCACGACTGTTCATCTAATGAACATATCATCTGATGAACATAGTAGCCCATATGATGCACATGACAGCCCATATGATGAACATAACAACTCATTTGATGAACATAATATAATAAATGTCAACTACAGTCAGGGAAGCTCATCTTGTGACCATATCGGTTCATCTGATGAACGTACTATCAAATAAGATGAACATATCATATACTAAATATATAATAAAATATGATGAACATATCAACTCATCTAATGAACATAGCAGCTCTTATCATGAATATATTATCAAATCTGATGAACATATTACAAAATTTAATGAATATAACAGCTCATCTAATGAACATATCAACTGATAAAAAACGCAATTCATATGATGAACATATTATTAAATCTGATGAAGATATCATCTGATAAAAATAACAGCTCATCTGATGAACATAACAGCTCATCTAATGAATATATCTTCTTATATGACAAACGTATCATCCAATGAATATAACTAAAATCTAATGAACATATTTATCAATTAATGAATATAAAATATTAAACTTATTAAATAATTTTTTATTTGAATTTTATAAATTAAGATAATTTATTTTTTATTTTTTTCAAATTTTTATTTATTATTTACTATTTATTTGAGGGAGAAATGAGTGTTTTAATGAAAATGATGCAAAATGACATCATTTTCGAGCGAGAGCACCCATCTAGACGGGTGCTCTCAGTGCACCCAAGAATTTGCGCCTTTTGTTCCTCCCTTAATATTCTTCTCCTCCAAAGACAACACCAAGCCACCACCTCGGTTCCTAACAAGCAAAAATATTAGAGGAACTGAATGTTTGGCTGACCGCTCGAAAGCGAGATCCTTATATTTCACGGTATACATATGTGATACTTAATATCAATGAAGGTGAGGACTTGTAGACCAACTAATCTATCTGAGTTCTAAGAGATGAACATTTGATAGACCTTCATACTCTGGCCTTTTTATCCAAGCCAGAGCCTTTCTTAGTTTTTTAGTCACTTTATCAACCATTTTATGGTTGAGACATTATTTTATTCTCTAGTTCTGAATGACAAAAATCAACTTGATAGGAATGTATAACTATATAATCATATGATGAAACAATAGTTATGCAATAGATGAATCATTAAAAAAGTTATATGCATGTGTCATTTCTCACATCTACTCCTTCTCCTCATACACCTCCTGAACCTCCTCATCCTACACCTATACCTCATACTCCTTCTTCGTTTTCTATCCATATTTATATCAAATTTGACTATAGTTTCAGCGAGCCTCAATCTCATATCTCCCAATCCTTTTTTGATCTTGATCAGGCGCCTTACCATCTCACCTTGGATATGAGATACTTACCTTTCATTTCACTATTTTTCAAATTCATCGCCTCTTTGTGAAGTTGGGACATTAAACATGTATCAGTGGTCTGAGTACCGCTTTAGAGACTTTAGAAGTTTGTTAGGTTTTGACCAAATGGATGGCTAATCTTACTGGAGCTCAGTGTGTGAGAACACCGTCATTGAGGTGTTATGCAAATAAAACTTATGTATTCATCACTAGGAAGTAGTAGGTCAAAGTTGGTCCATGAGGATATAGACCTATTATGCTAGTGATGAACATAAAATAAAACAAAATAAAAAGACACACTAAGTTTTTTGTGTGCTTAGTTGATAATATGCAAAGCTAAGAGAAAAGAAGGGAATCAGATGGACAAACACGTAGCTCAAGTGATTGACTTGTAATTGTGTTGATCATTGATACGAAATATGAAAGTCATGCAATGAACTAAACTCAGCGAATGTATGACCTCATGCATTATGTAGTGTGACAAGGCGTAAATAATTGCTCATACCTTAATATCATCATACTCTTTAGCCAATGATACAATTCGATTTATCAATCATGCGAGATAGAAAAATAGAAGAAAGATATACGCATTAACGAACAATGATATGTAATTAGTCCAGATATGCAGGCTTTAGTTAATGTGGAGTATGTTTACCACATAAACACGCATAATATATGTTTATTTGCTGCTCGACTAATTGGTATTGGCTTTAGCCTTTACAGTTAGATTAACGATAGAATAAATATAAGAAAACATAGGTTTTCAGTCTATGCTATTAAACAATAATCATTAAGTAGTCATGCAACTAAGCAATCATCTATTTAAATTTCAATGAACATATCATCAAAATATGTACTTTTTGAGGAACAATAATCTCACAGAAACAACTCACTAGTCATAACACCTAACTACACAAGAGAACTTAGCCACACATGACCATGGAAAAACACATAATAAGATGAGTAGGAATGACCCTTATGAACCACATTAACTCCTTTTTTCATCTCTTATGGTCCTCCACTGGTGGCTTCGGGTCCAAACTCATAGAGAATCTCGTGATGAGACTTGGTGTTCAAGGCACTCACAGGTTAACACACAACACAGGTTTTGATGAGAGGACAAAGAGTTCCTTATATAACCATGGGTGACACCAATCTTAGTAATAAGGATATGCACGAATAATTGAATATCTTTGACATAAATTTGTTGGAAGCCTCTAGATACTCGGACCTTATAAGGATGTAAATCATAAACTAGGAATAGATAGCTGAGTTAGAAAAGTTTAACACTGAATTTTTTTGCTTTGCTGGCACATATTCTTAAAAAATTAGAATTTATTTTCTCTTAAAAAATTGTACATATCTATTTTCTCTTTCTATAAAAATTTGAATAGCTCAAAATGAACATTTGGTGTGAAAAATATCACTCTCGAAGTTGGCTAGTTCTATTAACCAATGTTAGAAATAGTCTGCATCGCATAACTAACCATCGGGCGCTCTGCCATGTGCGAAGCCTTTATTGAATCAAAGTACTTGGCTCCTTTCTTTATCCTGCCACGTGTCTTCCCTCTGCCATGTCACTGAACGTGGGGTTGTGCCCTCGGTTGATCGTCAATCCGATTTGGCCCGTCTTTATTTAAAAAACTCCATTTTAGCATGTTTATGCATAAAGCCTTAAACTCGCCATGTTATTTGAAAACTAGCTAAAACTATTGAATTCAAATCTTAGACCATCAATAACACGATAAGATAGGTATAAAATCAAGGGATAAAACCCAAAAGGGGCCCTGAACTACCACCGCTTACCCAATTTCGGTCAGAACTACCACAATTTCCAAAAAGGGTGCGATGAAAAAAAAAAGTGATTTTCAAAAATAAAATTTACCATTACATTCCTAACCTAATATTATTATAAGACTTAAATTTGTGTGCAAAAATTACATCGTTTGGTTATCAAAATAAATTATACCATTTTGCGCACATAAAGAAAACGACGTCTTTTGATAACCAAATGACGTAATTTTCGCACACAAATTTAAGTCTTATAATAATATTAGGTTTGTATTGTAATGGTAAATTTTAATTCAAAAAATCAGTTCTATTTTTTTTTCATTGCACCCTTTTTGGAAATCATGGTAGTTCTGACCGCAATTGGGTAAGCAGTGATAGTTCAGGGCCCCTTTTGGGTTTTTCCCCTAAAATCAATCGAATAATTTGATCTCATCAGTGCCACCTCCCGTAAGTTCATATTCGCTCTCGACGCCATAATGTGTTTCAAAACTTCTGACAAGCCATGGATTATTATGCATCAACCTCCATAGGCTCACTCTCGATATCATTATCACCCTTAGTTTGTGGATGAGGAGGTTAAAATAGATAAAAACCTACCTCTTAACACATAATGTAAAAATCAATAGTCTAACACTAGGCCAAACAACCAAATTTGAGGTTGTTGTACTTGCAAATGATATAGTAATAAATTTAACCTTTTTTATATGCTTACACTTAGAAAATTTGAGTGTCTCTAATTAATTATAGATATTTTTTACATGGTTTTATCTCTTGCAGGTTAACTTGTTATTTTATTAATCATCAATACTAAATATGAAATTCTGTAGTGAATTAATCTCTACAAAAATATACGCAGTCACACAGTCAATAATGCTGACAAGTCATAAACAATTGTTTCTACTTTGCAATCATCATGTCCTTATGCCAATTATATAAATTATATATATCTTATCATGCAATTTACGTTGTCAGCCTATATGAAAGATATTAGGGGTGTAACGATTTGGTTCGGTTCGATTTTTAATAAAAGATCAAACCAAATTGTTGGTAATCGGTTTGAGAAATTTGAAATCGAACCGAACTGCTAGTTTAAAAAACTAAATCGAATCAAACTACATGGTTCGATTCGGTTTAGTTAATTTTTTTGATGAACTTTATTGACTAATTTAACTACTAAATAGAAGATTTTTTAAAGAAAATCCTAATTTTGTCCGATTTGGATCGGTTCGGTTTTACAAAAATTAAAAACCGAACCAAACCATTAGTCATTGGTTTTTTCAAATTTGAAACCGTAACCGAACCACTTACAGTTCAAATTGAACTGAACCTATCGGTTCTCTTCGATTTGATTTGATTTATCGATTATATGCACTTGAGCTACTATAATAGGGAGTTTAATCTAGATATGCAGGCCCTAGTCAGTCTAGACTATGTTTATCATATAAACAAGCACAAAAAGTTATATTTATTTACTAATCTACTTATTGGTATTAGCTATATCCTTCACAAATAGATCAACTATAGAATAATTACAAGATAACATATGTTGTCAGGTTATGCTATTAATAAACATTCATGGGAATAAACTGAATAAACATATCATCAAAACAAAATTTATTAAGCACTATAATATTATAACATAAATCAAAAGTTTTGCAGCTAAACCACACAAGGTATTTAGCTACTAAAAGACATAGAAAAGAACATAATCAGATAGAAAGATGTTATCCTTACAAAATGACTTTTGATCTACCAGAACGCTGCCCCTCGTAGTTCTCTGTTCTTTTGGCTGAGACTCTCTGGTTGCATAGGTGACCTAGCACTAAGATCTATGATTGCACACATTAAAAGACAACGTATAATCCTCCTTATATATTCATATAGTGTGCCAAAAGTTAGCAACAATTATTATTAGGAGTTGTTAAGTCCTATATGATGTAAATCATCTAAGATTCTGATTTAGGTCCATATTAATAAGCTGATAGAAGGTAGACTTTGAATCTGGGTCTAATTAGGAAATAATTCTGCCCAACAACTTTGATAATTTCGATGGCAGAAATCTGCTGAGACGTAGACTATAACTCATTTTTAAAAGTTGTAGATAACTATCTTCTCTTTGTACAGAAATTTGAATCATCAAGATCAAACTTTAGACATGGAAGTTATGACTCTCGAAAGATAACCTAGTTCTGCTGACTTGATTTTTGAAACAAGATGTGTGGCATACACATATAAGCCTTTCTTTGGTTCAACTATTGGGCTTAGCATGTGTGGACTTTTACGCTCGGAAAAATGTATTCTTCAGTTATTCGATCTAATGTTGTTCGTCCACAGTTAAAAAAATCATTTTAATATGTAGATGTACTAAGAGCTAAAATAAGCCTGAAATTCAAATACTCGAGCAAGAATTAGGTTAGTAAAGTATATAATGAATCAAATAATTTGGTCTCATCAGTTGGATATTTAAGTGAGAGCCTGAGTCACTCTTGTTTTACACAAACTCACCACAGCAAAAATTGATATACTTAATTTTAGAACACATAATAAGGCATGGATAGTTTAGATGAAGTAGAATTGAGGACCGCTTTCTTATCATGATAAAACCAACTAAATAGTTGTTTGGAGAACAATACACAGGCTTTAGAACTGAAAAACATAGGCAAGTCCTGCAATCACTTAAGTTCAACTTGTATGTTTGACTTCTCCCGACCCTGTAGTGTTTGTAGGGTCGAATTTACTACACGTGAGTTACCCATGTGTTGGTTTGATCTATCATCTAAGGCTTAAAATCTTTTTCTTTCTTTTTAGTTTTCCTTTAGCTTGACTTTCCATAGAATTCAAATTATTTGATCAAACTCATACATTTTCCCTCAAATGAGGGTTTAACCCACTCAGGCAGAGGACCAAAGTGTGGCCTATTTTAAAGGCATTCTTTAAGAAAGATGTCATACGAATCTAGTACACATATCTAATCCCATGATCATCCTGCATATATATTCCTATTAACATAGAGTGTAAGATAGAAAAAACGACCCTACTAAGAAATGCATATTTTTCAAAAAAAATAATCAATAGGCAAATAATAGCAGGAAGTTTTTAGCGATATTTTGGCCAATTGCAAACATCTACATAAAGATCATGAAGTCTTTGAATATTTATCGGAAGAAGCACCTGTCCCCAGTAAATGGCCTAAACATGGCTGGAATGTGTCCAGCCATGTTCCAGTCAGTCCCAACCAAATTCAACCATTTTAATAATGTGGTAAGAACATGACAAAAAAAATATAAATTGGGTGTACATTCATTTCTCTCCTTTATTTCTCTCATTCTTTTCTGTATCATTTTCCTCTCACTGTCGCTGCTCATCTACCCCTCCCACCCGTCGGTCCTAGGACCATTGCGCCTCCCACTCTCCTCATCTGCCCCGCACCCTATGCCCCTTGAGTCTCCTCGTACCTTCTCCTCACGTGCCTCCCTCTTTTAAGGTATCAGTTCTAAAATTTTGTGAATTTTATGCACTAAATGAACGTTAAATCTGCATTCTTTAATAATGACTTACAAAAATAGTAATACTTCATGTTGATGTTATCTTATTAGCTAGTAGTGATAAGAAAATGCTGCATGAAATAAAAAATTTCTTATCGACTTGAAGGATCTTGGTGACGCCTCTTATGTTCAGGGCAATGAAATTCATCAAGACAAGTCCAAAGGCATATTAGGTTGTGTCAGAAGTCATACATTGATAAAGTACTTAAGAGATACAACATCCACATAACTGTTCTGTCACGCTTGCACCTATAGTCAAAGGCAAATAAGTTTAGATTATTCCAATCTCCACATAACCAAATAGAAGCTAATAAGACAAAGATGATTCTTTATGCTTCATCAGTTGAAAACATTATGTATACTAAGTTTTTCCAAGTCGTGACTTGGCTTTTGTAAGCGAGATGCTTGATAGATTTCATTCAAATCTAGATCTTGATTGCATGAAGGTTCTGAAGAAAGTCTTGCGTTATTCAGAAGGCACTAAGTATTACGTGCTAAGAGAACTCATAACCTTGAGGTTATAGGTTATTCAGATGCTGATCTTGTAAGGTGTGTTGATATTAAATATCGACATTCAGATACATTTTCACCATCACAGGAGGAAGTATTTCATGAAAAAAATCTAAACAAGATATTACATCTTCATTAACGATGCAAGATGAGTTTGTGGCATGTATTGAAGCTACGGGACAAGCTCTATGGCTTACAAAATTTTATCTTAGACTTAAAAGAGGTCATAGTTATACTGTAATAATGAGTCCATAATATATGAGTGTGGATTTATGTTGCTTAGTCATTCGATTAAGTGAAAGAATGTTGGGTTTATCTTAGATCCAAACAATACTTGCCCAATAGCGTGAGGTCCACAATCGGGGGACGTTCCCCAATTAGAGTTACGGTCCTCGTCGCTCAGCGCCGCTTTATAAGGGAGAGATGATACATCTCTAGGCTACACTCAATGCTTTTCATGTTTCTTGTTCGACAAAATTCAGAGAAAATTATGATCATTGGAGGCGCTAAAGTGATTGAAAGACCGACACTGCCGGCAATTCTTCGCCATCTGATGCAGTCCGAAAAAATCATTCAAACGATGTCTTCATCCTCAAACGCCGGTCAGTTTTTTGAATTCCGCACTTTGATTAGGTGTTGACATTGTTATATGCTAAATTACTCATGTTGATGTGTTTCAACACTATCATGTTTATTCAAATCTAACGAAAAGCATAGATATATGATTGAGTAAATGACAACATGTTTATGGACACACAATTACAGCCTCTAATGTAGTTGCATTATTCCTTGAATCGCCAGTGACTCCGGAAGTTTGCTTGGAGGGCTCAGCTTCAGTCCGACAAACTGGGCAGCTAGAATTTGAAAGCAGCCACTTGTCGACGCAGTTGGCATGAAAAACATGAGAGCAATTGGGTAAAACTCGACCCATCTCCTCATCCTCCAACTCATTCAAGCAAATCGGGCACTCTTCAGGACATCCTCTTCCTTGGTCACCACCTTTTTCACTTTCTTTTTCAAGCCTTGACCTGGAGATGACAAACATTGGCAATGATGCAATCGCCCACGGATGGAGCCCCGACTTGGGTGGTTCTGCCGTGGAGGATGGAGGATGCTGGACCGTGGTGAGCGTCGTGGTCGTGGTCGGTTGTGCAGCTGCAGACCGCAGGGTGCACTTTTTGTAGACATAGTGGATACAGACGAAGAGAATGACAAAAGCAAGGAAAACAACGGAGCAAAACATGATCTTGCTGTTCAGGTCGTAGGAGTCAGTTTGGATGAAGGAGCCATCATAGGGGCCATTGTTGTTGGACATGTGCGCGCAGCAGGGATATGGAGAGAGTAGCAGCTAGCAGGACATTTCGTGTCTTGGCTTGTTTCCAGTTATAGATTGTTGACTTTTGCATAGGAAATGGTAGAGTGGTGGTTTCCAGGTTTATAATCATCTTTTAGAATACATGATTTTTTATTTTATTTTTTTATTTTTTTTTACTCTGATCTCTTCAACAACTTGAAACGATGTCTCAGTGAGTATGATTGAGACATCACGTAAAACCTATCCGGATTATTATCTCATATTACTTAGCAAATTTATAGCAATGCAAAACAAGGTGGATTTGATGAAAAAAGAGTTGTCTTAGGGTAAAATAAGATGATTTTGATTTTACAAATACTATTCAAATTTAATTTTACATATGGCAAATGATGATAAGTGATTGAAATTCAAAACTGCTTTGTTTGAATTGACAGTAAATTATTTGACATTATAAGATTTTACTCTAACCGATTCATCCATTGACCCACCCAAAACTCACTCCCAGTTGAGATGACATGTGCTCATTTTTTTAAAAGAAAAGATTATAATAGGGTTTTGTCTCGTTATCCAAATAACAAAAGAAAAAAATTTTCAAATAAAATTAATTTACAAGTAATTATTTACACCGTATCTCATACAAGCATTGTAAACTAATACACATTGGATTATTTCTCGGACGCTTCTGACTGTAATTACATAAAACTCTGCTGAATCGACTATCACTGCCTACCAATTGTTTAGGCCTCTCAGACTCTCAACAAATACAGATTCTTTTAATTCTACTGAAACCTCCCTCATTCTGACCTTGATCACCAAAAATAGAAAATAGGACCATTATTTAAATATGATTTATTGGACTGTTCAATAATGTAGGGTGTTGCTTGTATCATACAATAATAAGCAAATTAACAGCTGCAAATATACGTTTGTTTAATTGAAAGACAAATGAATTATTAAATCAATTTGAATCACTATAGTAGTTTGTCTTGAAAGAGATGAGCTTTACCTGAGCATGCTTGGGATCTCGCTGATATCCGACCAGTGTCGGGTAAATAATTATGAACTAATTTTATTATTGTATAATGACAAATTCGGCAGGTAAAGGGTTGGAAATTGGTTGTAAGTCTTTCAGCTAGTTTCTGGCCAATTACTTTTTGGCTGTAAAATTGTTATTTTTTATAGTGAAGTGAAGGAGGATTTCTTCCTTGAATCATCCTGTTTAAAACTCCCACAACTTTGTACTTGGTATGGGTAACTCCAAGAAAAATCCTTACTCAGCTTGAGTAAGGGTACTCAGACTGAGTTAAAACAAGGCCAAAATTATACTCGGACTGAGTAAATGCAATAAATGCTTTACTTGGATCGAGTAAGACTAAGACATTACTGTACTCAGATTGAGTAAGAATCTTGCCTCATTTTCACTCAGGTCGAGTAGGGAACAGAATCATAATTCTTTAGCTGGTCCAGTATCTACTCAGCTGAGTAAAATTCTACACGTTCGAGTGAATACTGACTTGGTCATTTCTTCACTTTACCCTCTGCTTTTTTGGGGTCCAAAATGATTCCTTTTCCAGTGCCACTATTTTGGAACTTTTTTCATATATGGGCAATAAAACCACAAAAAGAGGGATCAAATGGTACATAGACGTCCAAAATCATTATAAACATAAAGCATTCATATGAGTGAATTCTTTTGAAATTAGTTTTTTATCATGGAGCCTCCAATTGGAGGCTAGGAGGCTCCTCATCAGCCATGGCTGGTGCGGCTGCAAACCCAGGTTTTAGGGGAGGTCCCAAACTCCTATGCGAGCGTAGTAACCTACGTCAGAGCGGCACCTACAACAGTGAAGCCATATTTTGTGGAAGTTGTGCTTCCTCGTCGACAAGTTATATATTGAGAGGGATATCAGGTCATCACCTTCTTGGAGGCCGAGCTTTGACAGATTTATCAATCTATTGAGAACTCCCTTGTGACAAAATTTACAATTGTAGGACATTGATAGAGGATATTCACAAGAATATTCATACGCAATGGATTTGTAA
This sequence comes from Kalanchoe fedtschenkoi, assembly GCA_002312845.1. NCBI lineage: Eukaryota > Viridiplantae > Streptophyta > Magnoliopsida > Saxifragales > Crassulaceae > Kalanchoe > Kalanchoe fedtschenkoi. Next base: position 6,624,344 of record NQLW01000095.1, read on the forward strand.
GGAAAACCCCTCCGTTTGAGTGCTAGATCACGTCACGTCTTGGTTTTATACATTTGCCATGTAGATGTCGTTGAGGCCTTAGCGTGCGAATCTCACCAAATAAGGACATCATTGTTCTGCTTGTTCAAGTGGATGCACAATTTCTCACCGAAGCGTGAAATTGCATTATTGGTTGACCTCTGTTGGTCTTCCGCGCGCTCAGTCTCTGTGACGCGTGTGTGGCCTCCACTTCGCTTGATTTTTACAAAATTTCCTATGAACCCCACACTTAAACTTGACATCAACAGTTTGGGTTAGTGTCTTAAAAAGTAAAACAAAGTTATTGAATTAAAGAAATAGAAATAAAATAGAAATAAACTCAAGTTACATCGCGCAAAGCTTCCTTGTTTAACATCTTAGGCCCGACGTTATTTCTTTTGTGATCATGGAGGTCTTCCTTTAAGTATATCCAGAAATTTTGATGGAACCCTCTTGTTGCATAATCCCTTGGGCCTACACTTAAAGTTCTCATACGAATCACACATCTTGACCTTATGCTCTTCATAGGACTTCTCTTTAGGTTTTCTTTTTACTGCATTAGGACTTTTTCTCCTTGGATATGACAGTTTCTTGGTAGCGGTTCTGAAGTTTTGCTACAGTTGGTCATTGTTAGATGCTTTGTTTGTTCCACCCTTGACTCTTGCATCTTTTGTAATTTCAGTATGCAAACATAAGAAAACGACTTTAATTTTCCAGCTGGATAGCATTATATTTCATACTTGTTAGGACTAGTGCAAGGTCTGGTGGTTCTTCTTTCATCTTCTTCTGCTTTTTTTTTTACTCTTCAAAGTCTTCCTTTATGATGAATTCGAGTTGATCCGATGAATTGAATATGATTATATGGACTGACTTATTGCCGACTTGCATCTACATCCTTCCTTCACCTACATTGATGGTTATTCTTGCTGTTGCTATGAAGGATTTTCTAAGGATGATGGGTTAATGTTCCAGGGACCTGTCTCTACTCATACGCATAACATAAAAGTATGTAGAAATTGTTATAGTCCCTATCCATACTAAGATATTATCTATTATGCCTAGTGGAAAAACATGAAATCGGTCTACTAATGAAATTGCCGGTCTAGCTACTCATAATGATCCATGATTTAGGATTGTATATATGCTATAAGGCATCACACTGATTCCATTTCCTAAATCTAGCATGCATACATTAAATATCCTTGTGTCTGTCATGCATTGTATGGTAAACATATCTAGATCACCACGTTTCAAAGGCCAAGTCATAAGCTAGGTTAGAAGATACCTCTTGCTTTGAACTTTCATGTTCTTTCTCTTTTGCCTCCTTTATATCAACTTGTATCTGAGGTATAAGAGCAGACACAGTGTTAACAGAACGCATATCGATATTAGATACTGGTATAACCTCTATTTTCTCCTTTGAATGAACTTGGACTGCTATGATTGGGCCATGGTCACGCGTAGAGCAAACAAACATGCGCTCAGCATAATGTGGATACGCGCGCAAGATCTTGTGCGGCAATGGTGGAAGTTCCTCAAAAAATTTCTTCCAGAGGACTGACTTCTTTTCCTCCTCCTCTATGTCCAATGTGCTTGACATTGGGGTTAGGATTCTTATCAGTTTTTAATGAAATCCTCCCTTACGAAATTCTTAATTCATTTACGTCCGTGGCATGTTGAGAAAGTTGTCTTTCCATATTGGCAAGCGTCAAGTCCATCTTCTTGTCACGTTCCTTGATGTACTCTTCGAGTTTCTCCACTCCAGCTTCTAATCCACAGTTATATGCTTGTTGTTGAGGTCTAGGAACGAAGGGCCTTGGCCCAAAGTAGTTGTTGTCTTGGTAGCTCATATTACGGCGATTTCTTAGGCCTGGGTTGTAATGAGTTGGCAATGCTGCTCCTTAATGCTGGCCTTGGCAATATCCATTTATGGCCATAAGATCTTCTTTGTGGCATGTAGGTTCTTGTCAATAAGGACACGCATCAGTGTTATGTTTAATTGACATGCATACCTCACAATGTACTTATGTCGTGCTCTCCATGGCTTAAAGCGTCTTTTACATCAGGACCTTCATACCTGAATATTCTGAAGGTGGAGCTAGTATGGGTGGTCTTTGGGACACGCGTCATGTTCCGAGGCGGCAACCTTGAGAACTCTATGGGATCTTGTGGTTCTGTGTGCGTTCTCGACTATCTTCTTTATAATATCCTAAATTTATTCAAGGTAGCTGTTTTGAGTGCTCCCACCAGCTGATGCATCCAACAATCTTCAATCCCATGGTAACATACCTTCAATAAAGAACTCAATCGGGTTCTGGTCGAATAATTTATAGCTTTGGCACTTGGTGGTCAGCCTCATGAAGCGTTTGTAGTAATCATAGGTTATCTCATTCGGCTGTTGTTTTATTCCGCGTATCTCCTTCTAGATTTGAGATGCTTTACTTGTAGGAAAGTAATTAGCAATAAAGGCTTCTTGCAACTGGTTCCAAGTGGTGATTGTTCCTGTAGGCTAATACAGAAGCCATTCTTAAGCGTAATCCACTAGTGAAAAAGGAAAAGTTAGCATTCTTTATTTGTCTAAATCAGTTCTGACTAGCTTTATTGTGGTGCAAAAACCTTATTGAACTCCCGTATATTGCCTTAAACATCTTCTCTAAACATCCCTCAGAATTTAGGGAGCTAGTGTATAGCACCTCCCCTAATCTCGATGTCTTCATCATCAAGGGCTCTAATGCATAGATGCTGATCTTAAATAGTTAAAGTAGTGAGCTCCTGGATCGTTCTCCTTTGTGGTTGATTCTGTTGTGCTGCCATCTCTACTGCAACTGCTTCTCTTCTGGCACGGTTCCTTTATCGAATCAACTTTTCAGGATCCTCATAGAAAGCGAACAGATTATCCTGAAAATTATGATTCATAGACTCAGCGGTAGTTGGCCTCAGGGGTTAGTGCAGGTAGCAAACTGTTTAAACAAAAAGGCATAACTGACAGAGAATCATTCGTGTACCACGTGCTCGGTGACACTGTAAATAGAAAAAAAATGAGCTTGACGTGCTCTTGGGTTAGTTGACTGTGCGAGTTGTAAAACCCTGACATATTCTAAAAACTATAAAAAAAACTTTACAGAAAACTGGCTAATTACTAAAGTATCGACTTACCTCAATCTCTGGCAACGACGACAATTTAACATGACCATCGTTGACTTGTCCTATGAAAATAAATTTATAAACCATTGTTCACTAGCTAGTAGTAAGTGCAAGGTCGATTCGCAAGGGCTGAGTCGTGAGCTTTAATAACTAGTCAATCTTAAAGAAAGTAAAAGTATAGATTCTGGGTTTTAAAATTAATGAGAGTGAAAAGAACAATTAATGAGAAAATCAGATAGAAAAGCATGTAGTTCAGATGGCCTTAACTTATGAGATTATTGATCATTGATAGATAAGATGAAATCATGTTCATGCACAGAGTTCAACAACATATATATCTCATGTTCCAGAGTGTAAACAATTGCTTCTAATCTACATTCATCATACTCTTAAGCCATGGTATGAATCTATATGTCTAACAAGCTTGCATAGGTTGCCAACCTAGGAATAAGACATATGCAGTTGTGCTATTGTGATAGGAAATTTAGACTAAGTTTGATGCTTTCGCAGAACTTAGGACATGTTATTAATTATATATGCTCTATCTAATTTATGTTGGCTTCTGTCGTGCAATTAGATCTTAGCGTCTAAGTGTCATTCAGCCATGCACTACACACATTAGTTATCATACAAATCAATGCAATCATTCAGATTATGCGCAGTAACAACTTCAATATAAATAGAATTTATAAGCACAAATTATCGCATAATAATCATCATAAGTTTACACCACCTGAACTATATATGAGAGTTTAGCCACTCGAGGCAATACACATAGATCCAAGCAAAATAGTAGGAACTACAATCTTACTCAAACCTACGCTAAGTTGGACCCCCTTGTAGCTCTCCAATGCTCCCCTGATGCTGATCCTTCGGCTCAGGTTCTTCACACACAATGATCATATGTTGATGATTCCAAGCCTTTCATATATAGGTGTACGATAGCAAAATTAAGCTACGAATCCGAGCTTGTTCTTCATGTAAATCTTCATGATATTTTTCTAAGCTTCAGACTTCTTCGGCTTTTGGGAATCAGAATCGAGATAAGGACCAGTTTAGAAAGATTATCTGCCCATAAACTTTATTAGTGATTTGCACAGATATACATCAGAATTTCAGCTTTAGACCCTTATGAAAAATTGTAGATAATTTTCTAATCTTTCTATAGCCTTTTGAATCATGTGAATCGGATAAACATATATTTGCCGTCAAGCTATATTTTTATATAGATATGTAAAACACACATATACTAAGGAGATTCCCAAAGTCTTCATAGTGATATTCAATAATCCTAACTAGTACCTTTTCTTTTAGGACTTTACGTCACTAACTCCTCGTCTTAGGCTCTTCATTGGAGAAGAATCGATATAATCTAGGACTCATTACAGCATAACTCCATCTCGAACAATATGCTTTTGATGCAACTCAATCTTGCTAGCTTTAACTAAAGTTTTTTTTTTTAAAAAAGAAAATTTTATTCAAAGCAGATAAAAGACAAGAACAATTATCCAATCCGACACGAAGCTGCGCGATTATGATCTAAAATTATCAACGCCCGAACATGAGCGCTAAAAACAGACCACGATGAAGAGACCTTGCAACCCAAGGCTGGAGCATCTTTCGCTAAAACATCCGCTACCTGATTAGCTTCACGATAAATATGGCGAACTCTTGCACCCCTTAAAACCTCTCGAATGCTACGCAACAGGTAGCAACACTCCCACGGGCAGGATTCAAATTATTCACCGCATCTGCTAAGACTGAGGAATTCGTTTGCACCTCCGAGATCTCTAAACCTGCCGCATAAGCCTCCCTTAAACCCCGCAAAGCAGCCATAAACTCCGCTACTGTGTTTGATAGGCCTGGATCGAAGCGAGCTGAAAACAAGAGCTTTGGCTGGCCACTGACGCTTCTAATGAGTCCACCCCCCGAAGACCCCAACGCTGTCGCGGACCCATCCACATTTAGAGTTAATCTTTCTCCTGGATCCCATGAAACCCACCAAATCTTTGGCGGAGCGATGGCTATTTTCTCAACTCTCACCGCAGCTAGCGCTATCAAGTCTGGAGGCGAAGCTGCTGCAAAGGGGCGAAGTAGGGGGGATAACCATGAACACCATTGCTTGACACGACGGATGGCACCAAGCTCGGGCTCCACCTCTCCGTGAATTTTGCTATTGCGCTCACGCCAAAGCTCCCATAAACCGCAGCCGACTACAATGAGATTTATGAAATCTAATTGAGACTTTGGGGCTGCCTGACCAATCCAAGCCCAGCGAAGCTGAAAAATAGAAACAATCTTTGGCTTGTCCAAAACCTGAGCGAAATAACCCCATAGATTTGAGGCTAGCTGGCCCTGAATAAACAGATGATCTATTGATTCTATATGACCGACTTGACAACACCTGCAGCGAGACGCCAACTGAATGCCTTTGCTCTGTATACGACTATCTACCGGCACCGCATTGTTGAACAGATGCCAAAGAAAACCAGATATCTTCATGGGAAAGAAAGAATACCATATCCAATTCAAGTCCCCTCTACCAAAATTTGGCGAGACCCATGACCTGAAAGAGGCGGCCGTGAGCTTCCCTGAGGCAGATTCTGCCCAGACCAGCCGGTCCTGCTCTCTGGGATCTAAAATAATGCTTTGCAGTTCTGATCTCTGAACAACCGGAAGAGAGCTAAAAACTGAGACATCTGTAATAGCGTTAGAAACCAATACATTCCTCAGATCCGGAGCTAAATTCCACATTGGAAATGCAGCGCCCAAAGAAATTCTGCCCCGGCCAAATACCCATCTAACTTTGTTCTGAAGCAGGCGGACAAAAGGAAGGATGGACTGCCAGAGCGCAGAACCATTCTCCCTGAACTCCTGACCCCCGACTGGCCGCTCATATTTTGCGCGGACAAAACGGGCCCATAGAGAAACACCTTCCCAAAAACGCCATGCTAGTTTAGCGTGAAAGCTGTCCACAATTGATTGGATAGGCCATATACCAATACCACCCTGATCAATCGGCAAGCTAGCTCAGCTCCAAGCAGTCCAGTGATGACGCTTCTCTTTGCCCGCATTCCATAAGAAAGAAGCGAGGATAGAATTGATACCTTTAAGCACAACCTTGGGGACAGGAATGGCAGATATCATATGCACTGGCATCGATAACAATACAGATTTAATCATTGTAATCCTTCCTCCAAAAGAAATTAGCTTGCTCTTCCACCCTTCTACCCTGTTCCGGATTTTTTGAAGCAAGCCATCGAAGAAAATTTTCTTCGTTCTCCCCGCAAATAAAGGCGCTCCTAGATAGTTAATAGGGAAAGAACCTGGAGAGAAACTTGTGTTTTGTAAAATGATTGCTCGCCTTGAACCCGGAATCCACTTTGAGAAGAATATGGCACTCTTCTGAGCATTGATAATCTGCCCTGAACTGGAGCAGAAGCTTTCGATAACCTCTGATAATTTCCTCACCGAAGACATACTACCATTGGAGAAATCATCACGTCATCTGCGAAGGTGGACTCACCTGATTTCGACAAGAGAAAGGACGCAATAGACCTTCCCCCATCTCACGCTTTAGCATTCTGCTGAACACATCCATCGCCAGCACAAAAAGAGATGATGATAGTGGATCCCCTTGACGCACTCCTTTATATGATCTGAAAAAACCATAGATATCTCCTTCCCAATTGATAGAGAAATGACAACCGCAAATGTTCCGATAGATCATATCGCACCAATCATTAGAAAATCCGAAACGCCGAAGGATTCGAATAACGAAGGCCCAGGAAAGCCGATCATAAGCCTTCGACATATCTAGCTTTAGGACGACATTACCCCCCCCATACCTTCTTGTCTATATCTCTAACAATCTCATGCCCCAATGCTATGGCCTCATGAATGTTAGGCCCTTTGACGAAACCTGCTTGCTCCTCACCAACCAATTTCGGGAGCAGTTCTGACAAACGGTTGTTGAGAATCTTCGATATAATTTTGTGAAGCACATTGCACAAGCTTACTGGCCTGAAATCATGAATTGATTGAGGTAGCTTGACGTTCGGAAGCAGAACCAGATGAGTGGTTGTGACTGCTCGAGGGAGAAAATGACCTGGCTGAAAAAACCAAGTCGCGGCGGCATGAAGATCAGCGACTATAATGTCCCAGCAACGCTGATAGAAAAATACCGTGAACCCGTCTGGACCCGGAGCGCTCTTTGCTTCCATATCCCACACAGCTTTTCGAACTTCCTCGAATGATGGAGGCTCGATCAATACAACATTCTCCGATTGGGTGATAAGATCAGGAATGACAGATAATACATCCTCATCGAGCAGACTTATGATCAGACCCAGTAATGATTCGAACATTTGGGCTGCTGCATTGCCAATAACTTGCCTGTCATCAGTCCAACTGCCATTGGGGAGCTCGATTTGACTCCGGGATTGAGCGCGACGCACCTTCATAGCAGTGTGGAACAGAGCCATGTTCTTTTCCCCACCACTCAGCCATTGAAGCCTGCTTTTCTCCTCCAACAGCTTGGTTTTAGCTCGAAGATACGAGGCTAGCTCGCCTTGCGCTTCCAATAGCGCCTTCTCTCTGCCTTCTGACCAGCCTTGCATTACGTCAGTATCTGCTATATCTACCTTGTGTTTGGCCTCCTCCACCTTCCTATTCAGATCACCAAAAGTTGACCAATTCCACTCCCTTAAAACCCGACGCAGCTCCTTGAGATTTTCTGTGAAGTTTATCATTGGGTTGTTGCCGCGATTACTTCTCCAGTGTTGCCTTTCCAATGGCAGGAAGCCTTCATGGTCTGACCACCTGGAGTGGAAACTAAAGAAAGCCTTCCTTGGGAGGGAGGAACAAACTTCCAAAAGCAAGGGACAGTGATCTGATTGGGTTCTCTCGAGCTACCGCACCTTTAAATCTGGGAGGGCCGCCACTGCGATGGTATTGAGTAATACCCAATCCAGCCGCTTATAAACTCTCCTGCAACCCTGCTGATTGTTGCACCAGGATAATGACTTGCCCGAAACTCCGATATCAATCAAACCGAGCCTGTGTATAAACTCTACAAAATCCCGCATGCTGCCGTCATCGCGCCGCACTCCCCCCTTCTTCTCCTCCCAATCTGTAATGACATTGAAATCTCCCATTAGAAGCCATGGAAAGGGTAAATTGTTACCAAATTGAAATAATTCCTCCCACAGCCTTGCTCGCGCTTGTCGAGCACAACGGGCATAAATACAGGAGCAGGGGATGCTTTTGTTCCAAGAGAGGAATTTGATCTCTACTGAGAAGTGCTGATCTGATTTCTCCCTGACGTCCACTTCGATTGAGTCCTGCCAAAGCAACCAAATGTTAGTTGTAGCGTCATGGTCGCAGTAACTATTCACGAAGCCCAGTCTTCTGGCCAAACGGGGAAGCTTTCTTGCAGAAGCTTTGGGTTCTAAAATGCAGAGAAAAGATGGCTTGTGAAGTGATACCAAGTGAAGGAGGTGATCTATTGTCCCTCTATTGTATACGCCCCTAGCATTCCAACAGATTGTGTTAATCATTTTTAATGGTCTCGGGGTTGGATTTGGTGGTGCTGCGGGTTACGCGCCTGGTAAGGTCCCTGGCTTTCTTCAAGCTAGCAACTCTCTCTGCGATACTCTGATTTGTTTCCTCAGTTGTTTCCTCCTCTGGGAGAACAACCGCCAACGGATTTGGTTGAGGCTTCTCCCAGGTTAATAGCGGCTGAGTCACTCGATCTATCCCTGAGTCGTCAATCGATAGCATCCTTTTGTATGCGGAAGGAGGATGCTTCGGCTTAGTGTCCTCATATAGCTGGAACATGAATTCCTCGACACTGGTGCAGATTCTTTGCATGAATGTGGACTCGACGGCTAACCGAGGCAACCTGTGGACTTGCTTCTTCTGAGCGGCTGGCTGGGCTACAGGTTGATCTCTCTGCCAACTTCCGAACTGAAGATACTTCAGATTACGATGGGATTCCGGAATTTGGAATGAAGTTGGGAGGGGGTCTTCCTCAGGAAATTGCGTGTTAGCAAGCCGAGATTCCACGTGGATTGCTGCATTGTTGTCCCCATTTGCCACCTCAACCTCTGATGCTTTTGGTCTATCCTCCTAAGTCGGTGGGGTTGGTTGGGACACAACTCCACGCTCCACTTCGTTTGTGTACTTTGGTTTCCACGTGTTGATGTGCTTTCGTTCATCCGTTTTCTTCCTCCGCCCCTTCGGAATTTGCCACTTTCCATCATTATTTGAAGCTGCAACATTCAAGTTATCACATTCTTGGCAATCTGGTAGACCATTCTGAATATCTGTTGGCCCCAACTCCTCTCCTTGTATGTTAATTTTCTCTGCTGCTCTACGACTCCGGGCAAGTTCCTTCCTGCAACTTCCGACGGAATGCCCCTGTTTTTTGCATCGGTAACAGTAATCTAGTTTCCCTTCATATTCAATTTCGACCCACCATTGCTGCTGGAGTTCCGTTCCAACCCAAACGCCTTTCGCCAGTGCCTGCCTTATGTCGACTTCCACACACACCTGTGCCATTCCAGGGTTTGAAAGATCTAAAGTGTAAGGGTCTGCCTTCAGAAATCTTCCAAATCCCCTACAGATTTCCCTTAGGAAACTCGGACGGTATAGACAAGGATCAAGCCCTATTAACTTTGCCCATGTCACCATGATAGTCGGTTCGGCTTTAACCGAGAAGCCTGCCGTCCATCGTAACGTGCGAAAACCCAGGGAACCAATTCTGTGCGAGTCATTCGTAAGAACTTCCACAACATCGGCTTCCGTAGAGCAAATCATCAGTATGTGGCGACCGTCCAGGGCTCCAACGACGGGCATGCTTTCCAAATACCAATGTTGTTTTATGAAAACCTTGATCTCCTCCACTCTCGGGCGAGTTTCGGTAAACTTCAAAACTACCGCGTTGGACATAGATTGATATGCTGGGAAGATTTCCTCGTTAGAGAAGAGAATGAGTGGCTCTCCATCTCGATGCTGAACCCGCCGCGACGGAAGTTGAATATCCTCAAATAATGGTTTAGGGTTTTTGGAAGACGATACAACTTCCGCAAATGTTGGCCGCCGCATCTGGTGTCTGGAAGCAGTCTCCTGATCCCCGACTAGGACATGCTTGTCTGCGTGTGAGAGTTCCGAACGTCCTTTCCATGATTCTGAACGCCCCTCGCATCCCTGCCGCTTTGGTGGAAGTCTTTTATCCGGGTTGCATGCCATTGGATTCCTTCCGATGAAATCTGTCACGTTCGGCCCTGACGAAATATGATGCGGCCTCCACGGGCGGTGCTGCCCCGCTCCGATGAAGGAAAGACACCGTACGCCCTGTCATCTCACCGATCATGCATCGTTTGGGTTCCTACTCTCTTCTACTTTAAAAAGTTAAATAGCCTTTAGAAAACCATAATTTAATCCCATTTCCACTACTTGATCACTCGTTCTCTTGCAACACAATCTTGCTAGCTTCAACTAAAGTTAAATGGCCTTTAGAATACCATAATTTAATCCCATTTCCACTACTTGATCACTCGTTCTCCTACAACAGTCGCAATCTCCATCCGCCATTAGCTCCAGATCTTGCCACACTCCCACTTTTTAACGCATCCTATTAGCTCAAATAACACACATCAGCTAAATTTGTAAGATAAAATGATTAAAAATAAAAAATAAAAAAATTCACAATATATTACAGATACGAAGTGTATAAAATTAAAGTTACAATAATAATTAAAAATATAGCCTCCAAAGTCATGTTAAATCAAGCTATAGCTAGATCATACCCCAAATAGATCTATAATTAGAATTAGAATGAGGAGATCTAGTTGGAAATTAGAAATGAATCATGTGACGTAAATCAATATGAAAATAGTGATTGAGGTCTAATCCGGCTAAAATATTATTAACTCGTAGTGTAGCTTCTTCATCGTTTGCACAAAAAAATGGTTAGATCAATTTACTATATACTGTCATTGATCCAGCTATTCTATACAAAATATACAAACATATAACTTAAAGCACGCCCAATGGGCGTACAAGTTGAACATAATATATACGTACATGCTCCTGTAGATCCACCTCCACCACCTCCCCTTTCATTGATAGTGCCCTAAGATCCACCTGACCTCACACACTTATTCACCACCAGCGCCCTCAGATCCACCTCCGCCATGCCTTCTCAATCCACGTTTGCCTCCTTCCTGATCAACATCTCATCACTTGACGTCCTTCGCTCGTCCATATCCAAAGCTGCATTAACAAAACTTATTACAGTTGTTGTAGAGACAATGGTATATTTTTTGAAAGATGGAGAATGAGGGGGAGTGGATTATGTGTCAGATTGGGAGAACGAGTTTAGAGTTTGATGGTGACTGAGAATGAATGTTTGATTGAGTAATGAGAGAAAGGATTTCAGCATTGGGAGGTGGATTTACCTCAGAAATTAAGCTGTGTTTTGGGAAAGAGAGTTTTAATGTTGGTAGTGAATTTCTCTCCACTAATTATTTTTTCTTTTGCTAAGTGTTTCAGGACCTATAATATTTGCTACGTGTTTTACGGGCCCACGTATTATGATGCACCGTTGCCTGTGTTTGTTCAGAAGGAATTTTTTTTTTTTTTGCAAAAGGGGTGCTTTGCATTGATAAAAATGAACAAATGGAGGGAGGGGATCAAGACCAATCCAAGATAAAAATACAAGGAAGATGAAACTACGAGTAAACTAGACTAGAAGATGCTGTAGATGCATTTGAGAAGCCCAGATGTCGTTGAACCGTGAGCGATGAATAACCTTGATAATCGATAATTTGATCAGAGATTCCATTTTAATCCTGTTAAGAACCAACCGCCTGCAGAAATTTTCACCTCTGAATATGAGAGAGTTCCTAGCTTTCCAAATGTTATAAGCACAACCTGCTAAGTAATAGAAAGAGATAGATTTCAGTTCTTTAGATGGGAAAACATAAGATTGTGTCCATCTGATTAAGTCTAGCCAAGATGTGAAGGAGGGAATATCTGGGAAGCAGCAAAGGGACAGAGCCTCTGAGAAAAGACCTGCTGTGTGACTACACCGGAAAAATAAGTGGTCTTGGGTTTATCACTCAACATTGCCCTCTTTTTAACTTTCCGCCAAAGCTAATGCAATAACGGCTAGTCTTCTAGAGTAAAGGCGATGATTTATCTTTTTTATTCTAAAAAATATAAATTAAAGTGAGAGACAAAAATCAGTCGATGTAGGGGTCTAATCTAATGTGATAACATTTAGTACTGTAACAATGTGCATTGTCACATTAGCTCACTTTTCTAGTAGTGTTTAGTAAATTTGCACCTATTAACATGCTTCATACTCTGCACAATTTTATAGTGCCGCGTGAGCCAGCTCCAAAGTTAGAGTGCCACGCGGCTAGAAACCCTACTGGATGGCCTGGGGTTTGGGAGGGCAGAGCTAACAGTGACGTGAAGCTTATCACTGTCATTATCGATCTCAACATCGATTTTGAGAAAGTGTTTGCCTTTTAGCGACATGAAGTTGAGTCAACTTTGAAGGATTTCTGAGAGTTGTTGTTGTTGTGCTTCGAGGAACTACTCCATGGTGATCATTTTTTGTTATGAACTATGTGATAAATTTATTGATTTTTGTGAGTAGTTGTTCTGGTGTTTATTAA
>NQLW01000095.1:6640669-6652981 GCA_002312845.1 Kalanchoe fedtschenkoi
TTTTAATCACGCTTCATACTAAATAGGCGTGATCAAAGATGATCAATTTTTATCATGCTTATTACTTAGCAGGCGTGATTAAAAATTGATCATCTTTAATCACACTTCATACTTAGGAGGCGTGATTAAAGGTGATACATTTTTTATCACACTCTTACTACACAAGCGTGATTAAAACTTGTCATCTTTGATCACGCCTCCGTAGGACGAAGCGTGATCAAAGATGGTCAATTTTTAATCACGCTTATACTGAAAAGGCGTGATTAAAGATGATCAATCTTTGATCACGCTTTATACCTTAAAGCGTGATCAAAACTTTTTCATCTTTAATCACTTCTAATACATTTGAAGCGTGATTAAATTGTTGTATATTTAATCACGCTTCTTATAATGAAATGTGATTAAATACGATTTTTACAATCACGTTCCATATTAGGAAACGTGATTAAATTTTTATTTTAAAAAAAATTATATTTCTAATATGAATAATTTTTGGACGTTTTTAATTGCACTAAAAAGCATAAAATAAACTGAAAATATCAAAAAATTTATAATTTAACATTCGAACAAAATACAAATCGAGCCGAAGCAAGTTTAGTCTACATAATGTCAAAATGAATCGGATGCTACAGTGTGTCTATAGAACTCGCATACAAATCCCGCTATTTCCTTTCGAATCTCATCTGTATCCTAACCAGAGTATGGGGAAAGATCCGTGGGGAAAAAATGCACAAAATATTATATAAATAATATCATTTTCAAGTACTACAACTCAGCAATGATTGTTCATATATAAAATTAGTTGATTAAAAAGTACTTGCTGTAATCCGTGTACTGCAAGGTCAGGTCTCTCGGCCAGCCTACACACAATAGTCTTTATGTTGTGTAACACATAATATCCGGATTCTATGCTATCTTCAGGTTGCTTTAGACTCTTTAAAAGTACCTCACTTTCTTGGACAGAATTCCTCGAATTGCGATGGGTAATAATTGCTGCATCAAAACAAGACAGTCATGAATTTTTATGTTAAGCAGCTTCATGTCCTTCATAGAAATAATTTTCTTAATGTTCGACGAATACCCATATGGAACCTTTATGTTGTACAGACAATTGCAAAATGCTTCACGCTCCGTTTTCGACAATGTATAACAAGCTGGTAGAAGATACGTCCTGGTACCTCTACTTTTCGGAGCTAGTTCCTTTCAAAGACCCATGGTTATTAAATCCAACCTTGCATTGATTCTGTCCTTGCTTTTTCCCTTAATATCTGACAAGGTACCAACCAAACTATCACAAATGTTCTTTCCCACGTGCATCACATCTATACAATGTCTAATAGACAGACTGTCCCAGTAAGGCAGTTTGAAAAGATGGATCGCTTCTTCCATGGTCCTTTTGTTGTCATCTTCGATGATTTTCCAAAATTAGTATTAATCTCAGAAACCTTTCTAAAATCTTCATTTCCAGTTAATGAAATAGGGCGGTACGTTCTTCGGTCCTCAAATTGAAGTGTTTCTTCCGACGTCAGAACGGATGGTCTATGGGAAGCCACATTCTGTGATCCATATAAACATTTTTGTGACACTTAGCCAAACGACAAGAACTTGTGCCCTCCTCACAAATAGGACATGCTTTTTAACCTTTGACATTATAACCCGCTAGATTTCTATATGCTGAAAAATCATTAATAGTGGAAAAAAGCATAGTCTTCAGGATGAACTCATGCTAAGTTACTGCATCATACACGTTCACCCCACCATCCCACAAAGTTTTAAGATCATCAAGTAACGGTTCCAGAAATACATCAATATCATTCACCGGCTGTTTCGGTCCTGATATAATCATTGTAAGCATAACGTACTTCTGCTTCATACATAACCAGGGTAGGAGGTTGTAAACACAAAGCACAGCAGGCCACGTGCTATGTTGATTACTGAGATTTCCATAGGGAATCATGTCGTCAGTGCTTAGTCCAAGTCTAATATTTCGAGGATCTGACCCAAATTCCGGATATCTAATATCGAAAGTTTTCTATTGGTTTGCATCAGCAGGATGTCTAATATATTGTTCCACTGTACGACTATCTACATGCCACCTAAGTAGTTGAGCATCTCTTGTATTGCCAAACATTCGATGAAATCTCAGTATTGGTGACATATACCAAATAGTCTTAACAGGCCCACTAGATGTCTTCTTATTCGGGTCACCCTTGTGCTTGTAACGTGCGGTACCACATTTAGGACATTTAGAAAGTCCAACGTATTCTCCTCTATATAAAATACAATCATTTGGGCATGCATGTATCTTCTCATAATCTGCACCCATTGGAAAAATTACTTTTCTGGCATCATAAGTTCGAGAGTGTAACTCATTTCCATTGGGAAGCATGTCCTTTATGAGTACCAAAAGGTCAGTAAAAGACTTATCACTCCAACCATGTTTAGCTTTCAGGTTGTATAATTTGAAAATCGCAGTGAGCTTAGTGAATTTTGTGCAACCAGAGTACAAAGGATTCTTGGATGCGTGCTTTAACGAGTCAGACACATCTTCAGCCTGGTCATATAAATTCTGAGTAATATTGTCGAACATTCCATAAATATTGTCAGGTTCATCTTCTTCATTAGCATCATGCAAACTAGTATCAGATTTTCCTCACATCTGTTATGTTTGGCGTCAAGCTTCTCACCATGACAATGCCACACATCGTATTTTGTGTCAAATCCATGACAGATAAGATGAGTCTTCACCTCTGGTATAGTAAGCTTAGCCGCATTCCAACATTTCCTACACGGACAGCTCACATACTTCTCTTTCACTCATTCAGCGTGTTGACGAGCAAATTCACAAAATTGATTAACTCCCTCTTCATATTCGTCACTTTTTTGTTAAGAAGTTCAAATGTGGTTTTCATACAACATGAATGCTTTAGCAAATGGGAAGTTATTTCCATTGAAACTCTAATGGAAAAATTAATAGTATGTAAAGGTGATCATATTCGTCACTTAATCAATTAGCAAACATCCACTGACGAGGCATTTTCGTACTCTACGAAATGATAAAACACAAAAAACGTCTAAAGCACAACACAAGTACTAAATCAAGTACTAAACACAACACAAAAAACATCAAACAAAGTACAAAGCACAACACAAGTACTAAACAAAACACATAAAGTACTAAACACACATCACATAACACACAAAATACAAATACTAAATACAAAACACAAAACAGCACAGAAAGCACAAAGCACAAAACATAAAGTACGAAACATAGCACAGAAAGCACAAAGGGCAACATAGAGGGCAGCACAAAGCACAAAGTATATTCATGCAAAGTACCTTTCAGTGCAAGACACATTGACATACTGAGCACAACACATAAAACACAAAGCACAACACATAGATGGCAAAGTGCAACACATAAAACACAAAGCACAACACACTAACCACTGGTTCCTCCTCTGCATCTCATTGGGAGTCTACCTCATCGTCATCTAGCCTAATTATAGGTCCCTCTTCAGCCATTGTGTTATCAGCCGGACTTAAAGTGTTTTTTCAGGAGCACTACGTCCTCATTGGGAGTCTCCATTCTGTCCTCATTGTTTTCTAGAAGCTGTTTTCCTTTAGAAGTAGTAGCTTCCCCAACCTATGAAAAACTTTCATTTTATTAGCCAACTAATATATATATATAATATTTTAGATCATCAATACCATAGATCATTTGTACCTTTTATTTAGTTTAATTTGTTATGTCAATCGTTTGTGGGTTTAATTTTCTATTTCATTGTCTCTCCTACTTCCTTTCTCTCTCTCCTACTCCACTCTCGAAACTCATTCATCTTTCTCTCTTGTGCAAACCCATGAAACCCAGGTCCCACTCATCTTTTTTTTTTTCAAAAACATTATTAAAACCAAGGTCTGAAAGAGGATACAAAAAGGAAGGAAGAAACGGGAAGAGGGATGGTACCCAGTCTACCCGAACCACCTACCCAACAAGCAAAAATTAAACCCATTACAAACTCCTAGAGGACATAAATCGAAGCCCATCCCAACGAAGAGCTGCGCGCACCTCCGCGGAGAAAGGTTGCGAGGAAAGAGCAACAATGGATCCGACTTCCAAGGAAAAATTAGCAAGCCTGTCTGCAACTCGATTAGCCTCACGAAGCACATGAACAACCCGTACTCCGACAATCTTTTACCTGATTTCGCAAAAAACATAGGTACACGACCAAGGGCATTCGCCTTCTCCCGTAAGAGAGTCAACCAACACCTTCGAGTCACTTTGTAATTCCACAACATGAAATCCATGTTCTCGCGCCAGCTGAAGACCCTGTAGAGCAGCCTCATACTCTGCAACTACGCTGGAACAATAAGCATTGAACCGGGACACAAACAACATCTTCGGCTCGCCCAGAATCCCCCGAATAACCCCTCCTCCTGAAGAACCCTGGGACCCCGAAGATCCATCTGTATTAAGGGTGAGACCCGGTCCTGGGTCCCAAGCAATCCACCTTATTCGACTAACCGGGACAGGTAGAACAGGGAGACGCAAACTCTCTATGGCCAGAATATCTGCCGAAGGCAATGGTACCTTCGCCTTAAACTGAAGCAGCAACCTAAGCATCCAACTCCCCACTTTTTTTAGCAAAGGACGCCGGCCAGAAATGGAGTCGTGGATCCTCCTATTACGCTCACACCAAATCTCCCACAACCCGCATCCAACTGCCACACAGTAGACAAAATCAATCTGCGACCTTACATGACCCGGTGGTATCCAAGCCCATCTCAGCTGAAACAAAGACGTAACATGCGGCTTATTTAGACTTCTGCCTAGGGAAGACCATACAGAGCAAGCAAGCTCCCCATTAATAAAAAGATGGTCAATCGACTCACAGGCTGGTCGATCGCAGCAACGGCACTGCGAACTAAGGGAAACACCCTTGCTCTGAATTCGGGTATCCACAGGGATGGCGTTATTAAATAACCGCCAGAGGAATCCCCCAATCTTCCGAGGGATCCATGGAGCCCAAAACCAATCGAAATCACGACCACCCTGAGTTGGATAGATGGTAGATAAGAAACCAGCTGGGGAGAAATGACCCGAAGCGGTTTCCGGCCACACCAAACGATCTTTCGAGCCTTCAACCAGCCAGACCCGACTCAAAGACTCCCGAATATCTACAGGGCACCTCAACAACTTTTCTGGGTCATCCAGAATATCCTTCACCGAAAACCCTTCCAAATCCACACTTACATTCCTGTCGGGGAAAACATGAGTGATTTTTAGAACACCACTTCCCAGAACCCACACTACTCGGGGCCGGAGAAGGAGGATGAACGGTTGAATATTTGACCATACAACCGACCCGCTGATCGGTGATGATGAAATCAGCGAAGGATGCCCATACTTCGAAGCCATAAAACGAAGAGAGAGTCTTGCTCCCAAAAACGCCAAGCAAGCTTAGCGAGAAGCCCTTCCCTAATCTGATCCAAGCTTCTCAGCCCTAAGCCTCTGTCACTAGTTGGCCGGCAGACAGAAGACCATCTAACCCAATGATGACGCTTCTCTTGACCTGCATTCCATAGAAAGGATGCCAGCAACAAGGAAATGCGCTTCAACACAAGCCGAGGAACAGGGATAGAAGCCAGAACATGGGTCGATGATGCCATAAGAACTGACTGTATCAGTGTGATCCTGCCACCAAACGAGACGAGCTTACCAAATCAACCTTCCACGCGGCCTCGGATCCTACTCACCAAGTCATCAAAATACTCAATCTTTGGCCGACCCGGAAATAAAGGAACACCGAGATATGTAAGCGGAAAGGAACCAGGGGCGAAACCCGTATTTGCTAGCACCACCGCTCGCCGAGGGGCCGATATCAACTTAGAAAAATGTATGGCACTCTTTGATTGGTTGATCACCTGCCCTGAAGCTCCACAAAAAGCCTCCACCGCGTCACGCAAGTTCCTAATGGAATTAGAACTGCCATTCCCAAAAATCATAATGTCATCCGCAAACATAAGATGGGAAGGGGGAGCTGCCCGACGATTAAACGAGAATGGCCTGATGCTCCCGTCCGAAATGTTTTTGTTCAGAAGCTGCCCCAACACCTCGAGAGCCAATACAAATAAAGACGGGGATAGGGGATCCCCCTGCCGCACCCCACAATACGAACGAAAATAACCATAAAGCATTCCATCCCATTTCACCGAGAACATGCAGCCACAGAGAACTCTATAAATCAAGTCACACCATACCTCTGAAAAACCAAAACGGCGAAAGTCCCGGATTATGAAAGCCCAAGAAAGCCGATCATATGCCTTCGACATATCAAGTTTAATCATTATATTCCCTCCCCATACCTTCTTGTTAATATCACGGCATAATTCATGAGCTAAAGCAATATTTTCATGGATACTCCGACCTTCAACAAAAGCGGCTTGCTCCGAGCCTATCAGCCGAGGGAGAAGAGGTCTAAGCCTAGAATTTATGAGCTTTGAAATGATTTTATGGATCACATTACACAGACTAATAGGCCCAAGATCTCCGAGTGCTCTTGGATTCTTTGATTTTGGGATAAGAATCAAGTGAGTAGCTGTAACAGACGCTGGGAGATAGCTCCCCGGTTGAAAGAACCAGCGGACAGCCGCGAGTAAATCAGCGCTGATCAAATCCCAACAGTGCCTATAAAACAGGCTGGTAAAACCATCTGGACCCGGAGCACTCGACACATCAATACTCCAAACCACCTCCTTCAGCTCCGCCATGGAAGGAGGACGGGTGAGCTTAGAGTTTTCATCAGACGAAATCAAAGACGGAACCACATCCAAAACCTCGTGGTCCAGAGGAGAAACAACCGGACCCAGAAGATCTTGAAAAACCGAAACAGCCGCAGGACCAATCTTCTCCCTGTCGTCCGACCAGGTGCCGTCAGGAAGCTCGATATGAACTCTAGATTTTGCTTGCCTCACCTTCATTGCCACATGAAATATCGATGTGTTACGGTCCCCATCCTTTAGCCATGCCAGCCTGCTCTTCTCCTCTAATAGCTGAAATTTTGCCCGGAGCTTAGATTCCAAATCAGCCTGAGCATGCTTTAGCTGATCCTCCACCTTGATAAGACCACCGATTCAACACCTCAGAATCTCATCATCAACTTTTTTCTGGCACTGCTCGATTTGTCTATCCAGGTCCCCGAAAGTGTGCCAATTCCAAGCACGTTATATTGGCCGAAGATCCTTAAAATCATATGTGAAACTCCTCATCGGGTTTTCATGGCGACCTGATTTCCACGACTTCGTCACCACCCTCATAAAATCACCATGCCCAACCCACATAGCACGGAAAGAAAAGAAGGATATACGATCTGGACGACGAATCAACTCAATAACCACCGGGCAATGATATGATTGGATGCGATCAACCTGGCGAACGGAGAGATCCGGTAATGCCGAGATCGCCGAACCATTGAGAAGCACCCTATCTAACCGCTTATAGATTCTGTTCCTCCCCTGCTGGTTATTGCACCATGTAAAAGATTTACCCAAGCACCCGATATCAATCAGGCCCAGATTACTGATGAAATCTTTAAAATCTCGCATACTACCATCATCCCGACGCCGCCCACCTCGCTTCTCAGACCAATCAGAAATGACATTAAAATCTCCCATCAAAACCCACGGAACTCCAGAATGATCAATCGCTGAAAGGTGCTGCCAAAGCCGAGCTCGGGCATGCCGAGAACAGAGCGTGTATATGACTGAGCAAAGAACCTTTATCCCACCGATACCAATCTCCACTTCCATGGTAATATGCTGATCAGAAATATCAACAATTGATACCTGTAAAGAATCATTCCACATAATCCAAATATGGTGATTTGGCGAGTGGTCACTAAAAGATCTTGCAAACCCCAGAGACCGCTGCAACCTAATTAGCTTGGATTCCACCGTCTTTGGTTCAAGAATACACACAAGAGCTGGATGATAAGAAGATATTAACTGATTGAGGTAATCTCGGGTACCTCTATTATAAACCCCCCGGGCATTCCAGCAGAGAGCATTCATCATTTAGATGTATGAGAGCTGGTAGATTTGGTAGCGCTCCTCGTAGTGCGCCTACATTGGTCCCTTTCTTGCCTTAGACGAGCCACCCGCTCATCAAAGCGGTCCGGCTCACCTCCCCATTCTGACCTGAAACATAACTGAAGAGGATCATTAGGCAACTCCTCTATTCGAACCTGATTTACCTCTCCAGACGAACACCCAAGGGCCGAGTCATCAACTGACAGCAATCGCCGATACATGGTACCCCGAGCCTGCCTCTTTTCTTGATCAAACATTCGGAACATACAATCCTCAATACTATCTTGCATCCACTGGAAAAAGGAAGATTGCATTGCCACATTTCGCACGATCAATGGCCGCTCGGCGGGCTGATTGTCAACACGACTTGGGTTTCTTGGTCCCCCTTTTTGGCCACCCGAGTCACTCCCATCCAAGACTAACCCGCCGGAAAGAGCTGAAGTCATGACCTGGGACGGCTCCTCCTAAATTTGCATGGGCACATCAGGCAAGACATGCATGAGATCCAATAAGTGAGATTCCTTTTGAGGACTGCCTAGTTGTCCTGCCGGTGTTGACTCCCGAATCATAATGCCACTTCCAACCCCAGCACGCATCTCAGTACTCGTCGCCTTTACAATACCTTTCTTCACCTAATGGTTATGCGTTTCCGGGCGAGGCCCTTTCTTCCTCCTGTGGACCACAGTCCAACTAGTCTCCTTTCGCCTGTTTCCATGGGGACCTTTCCAGAACGATCTGAATCATTAGACGACTTACCTCCTCCCGCGCACGGCTGATCCGGGCCAGGTGGCCGAGGCTCATGTGCACTCCGAGACTTCCTGCATTCTGCCCTAATATGGCCATGCCGTTTACATCGGCCACAATAGTCCAGGCGCCCCTCATAATCCACTTCCACCCACTTCTGTTGATTCACAGAACCAACCCATAGCCCCTGCACCAACGGTCTAGCCATGTCCACTTCCACGCAAACACTAGCAGTTGCTGGGTTAGCCAGTGCAAGGGTTTGGTCATCAACCTTCAAAAAACGCCCTACTCCGCGGCAGATTTCTTTCAGAAAGCTCACCCGAAAGAAACATGGATCGAGGCCATGGAGTTTCACCCACACCGCAACTGAAGGAGGTTTAGCATTCAGCGAGAAGTCCGGCGACCATCTGAAAATTCGAAATAATGTAGACCCCATCCTCCGAGATTCGCTTGTCAAACCCTCAACAGCATCCCTCTCCGAGCCACAGATAACAAGAGCGTGTTTCCCATCCAAAGCACCTACATATGGCCGAGTTTCCATCCTCCATGACTGTTTTATGTGTTCCGAAATCTCCCCAACCCTAGGACGTGATGGCGAGAACTTGATAATCAGTGCAAAATCCATCGATCGGAAGGCCATATTCAATTCATTGTTAGCAAACACAATCAGCGGAGCACCCTCCTTCAATTGAACCTGCCTACCCCTCAGCGGAACGCCCGAGAAGAATGGTCGAGAAACCTTAGGCTCCGCCGCGATGGCAGCATAAGATTTTATTGGCTCCGAATCCTCGTGCAGCGACTGCCGAGTGGTGCCGCTCCACCTGGTTGAAACCCGATCCCCTCCGGCCAGTCGCGCAGCCCTAGACCCGATCTCCACGGCCGGTACCCTCGTAGGCTGCAGCCATCCTTTCCGGCGATGAAACCATCCGCCCGTCCAAGCGCGATACTGCACCGAGGACGAGGGAAGGCCATCCCGATGTTGTCCTCCCGTCAGGATAGACCTGGGCCGCTCGTCGACTCGAACCCTCATGCGATCCGCCAGGCGGCCGTCCGCCTCCGCCTCCCACTCTCTCCCTAAACATGACTATCAAAATGCTATCTTTTCTCCAGGTCCCACTCATCTTTATTGAAACACACTCAAGTGAAACCCATCTCCCAAAATCCATGAAATTCATCTCGCACACATCTCCATTGAAACACTTAAGCTTTCAAACTTTCTCGCGTTTGTTGTGTTGTATGGGTTTTGAAATATGAGTTTCTGTTGTGACTTTTGATATTTCTGGATTTTGTTGTTCGATATTGTGTTTGTCTCAATTTCATTTTTTATGTAGAGCTTTATATTACAAAGTAAAATATATAAATAACAAAGTACAAAGCAAAATAAAAAAGCACAAAGCACAAAACATAAAATAAAAAGTATAAAGTGTTAAATCTGAATTGGAAAACCGTAAATCCTAATTTAACTTATGTTCAATGTTCAACCCCATATTGTACTTTGTACTTTAATATTTTTTTTTATTTTTTTTTATTTTTATTTTTATTTTTTTTTATTTTTTTTATTTTTATTTTTTTAATATTATCTGCTTTGTGTTTTGTACTTTAAAAGTTCACATAAAACATAGAAAATCCAAAAATAAACTTATAAGCGAATCATCACAAGTCAAAACTCAGAAAACGCAACAAAAATACATCACACAACAAAACACACCATCCCTAACACTCCACTTGATTGGCACCCACAAATTCACTTGAACAATATCCATCATGACATCAATTTTTCACTTTTTTAAAAAAGTGATGTACTAAAAGTGAGATATTTCTTGAAAAGTGAATTTTACTTGTCCTATATTAATTTTCTTGAAATATAATTTGGTGAAAAGTCATGATGAGTGTCAAGTCAAGTGGATTTGAGTCACTATTCATTTTTTATTAATTTTGCACTTTTGAACATTGTATTTTATTTTACATTTACTTTATCACCAATTTTTGTATTTTATTTAAAGTATAATACTCAGTTAAGTACAATGTTTGGCGTCCAATGTGCTTTGTGATAAAGTATAAAGTTCGGCGTCCAACTTTTCCTATGTTGTATTTTGTACTTTGTCACTTGGACTTTGTACTTTATCATTTATATATAATACTTTAAAATTTGACACTCTGCAAAAAAGATCTCAAAAACCTAGATTTAAAACACAAAAAAACATAAATCATAAACAAGACAACCCATATATGAAAAATAAAAACCTAAAAAACTTAGAAAACCTTGAAACACATATTTTAAAACCAGAAACTCATAAACACAAGATGACAAACACAACATCAGCCGACAAAACCCATATCTCAAAACTCATAAAACACAATAAGCGAGATAAAGTTGGAAGATTAAGTATTTCAAAGAAGATTAGTGGGAGATAGGGTTCACTTGAGTGTGTTTCAATGGAGATGAGTGGGAGATGAGTTTCATGGGTTTGTATGAGAGAAAAAAATGAGTGA
This sequence comes from Kalanchoe fedtschenkoi, assembly GCA_002312845.1. Lineage (NCBI taxonomy): Eukaryota > Viridiplantae > Streptophyta > Magnoliopsida > Saxifragales > Crassulaceae > Kalanchoe > Kalanchoe fedtschenkoi. The sequence goes on from NQLW01000095.1 coordinate 6,651,998, forward strand.
GTGTTATGAGTGGAGTATGAGAGAGAGAGTGGAAGCCACTCATTACGTTCGAAATGTAACTTTCTAACAAACCTTCTTTGCCCACAATTGGATTCAAAATATCCAAGGGCCAGCAAGTGATTCTCAGCTCTCACATCAAAAAGAGATTTTTAACAGAACCTCCCTCCACATATATAAATATATATATAATTGGGCTCTATTGAGATTGCCCCCTGTCCGTCATGAATTGCACATCTCTGCGGATCAGCTTTAAGTGCATTGACAGCACATTTCTAGGTTTTTATGAACATTGACAGCATGTAAGATGACTGGATAGATGGGTTGTGATACAAAAAGTACATCTGTCTCAATTACACATACTTATATATGATAGACAAAGTACTTCATATCTTCTTTCATTACACGTCTCATTCAATTTAATTTATCTAATTATATGAATCGTATTTTTGAAATTAAACTTCATAGTCATATGTAAAAATACATCCGCAAAGTGGATCCGCAATCTGGACTAGGATTCGTCCTTTTGTAATGCTCCTTCGGACACGGGTGATGTGGGTTTTGGGCAATGGGATGCTGAAAATTAGTCATGCCTTTCCTGGTAGAGATTTCAATGCAGATTTGGCAGGTCTTCGGGTAAAGGAGGTTATGGAGGATCCTGGGATTCTGTCTCGCTGTCCGGCAGAGGTTCAGGAGATATTGTCCCAGGTTTGTCTGAACGGAGCATCGAAGGATCGGCTAGTCTAGCCCGACACTACTTCTGGTCGGTTTTCCCCCTCTCACTTCCTATCCTCAATTTATCCGACTGAGGGTAGTCGTGATCTTGAGTGGCTATGGGTGCCGTGGCTTCCCAGGAAGGTTGGAGGATTCCTCTGGAGGCTATTCAATAATGCTATATCGGTGGATGCTAGAATTCAGGGTAGAGGCATTCTGTTGTGTTCAAAATGCCGTTGCTGCACTAGCCCAAACATGGAGACGATTGACCAC
>NQLW01000095.1:6665436-6708169 GCA_002312845.1 Kalanchoe fedtschenkoi
CCCTTTAAATGAGAATAAAAAAAATCATAGAAAATCAAACCGCAAGATCTGAATAAAAATTGAAATCAACCAATCGCCAAAGCCGTTCAAAATGGCACATCAGTACTAGATTATTAAAACTGGGTCTCACCGGCACCGTTTGTCGTAGAGTTACAGGCAACGCGCCCTCACACCGCCACCCTCACGCGTAGCCTCCTTCGCACCTTTCCTCTCGCATCTGACTTGTGTCTTGCTCTCGCATCTGGCTTGCATCTTTCACCTATCGCGCCATGTGTTGCCCTCGCTTAACGCACCGCCTGCCTTGCCTCTGTCACCGGCCACTCTTTCGTCTCTCGTGGCTCTCCCATCTATCATTGGCATAGAAACAAAACTTAAGGTTTCTACATTTCACTTACTAAATACATCAAAACTTAATTTGTCACCAGCCTAAATAGGAAATAGGGCTCATATGTGCTGTTAAGAAGCTCAAGTGGCGAGGCAACAATTTTTTTAATCCAAACTCAGTTTTAATTATAGAATTAAATAATAAATTTAATATTTTTTAAAAATTAAGTTAGGGATTGTAACAGGTGCAACATTCTAAAGTTGCAGCCTTCAGCTGTTCAGTAGCTGTATTCTTCATCTGTTTTCCTCATCGCTTTTTTTATTTTTAACTTTGAAGTTAGTTACAGATGAGTCTAATATCATTTTTTCTTCATGAATTTTCTTATGATGATATAGTTTTATTTTTTAAAATTATATTTTTAGATGTATAAATATTAGAAAAGAAAAACTCCATAACCGCCCCCTTCTACGAATGTTACAATAGTTCGAATATTGATGAACCGCAAGTTAACTTAGAAAACTTACCCATTGATCCTGAATTGAGAAAAAAATATCTGAGTACCATTCAAATATTAGAGATGGGTAAGAAGAGCATACGTTTTGAAAGGACCATCTCAGCCGGTTCAAGATAAATTTTCACAAAGGGATATTGGATAGCTAAACATAAGTTTAATGAAGACTGGTTTACAGAGTATAAAGATTGGTTGGAATACAATACATAAAAAGATGCAGTGTTTTGTCTTTGTTGCTACCTTTTTAGACCAAATACTAGAAAATAAGGAAGCGGTGAGTCTTTTGTTGGATACCAGTTGGAACAAGCAAGATCGACTGGATATGCATGTTGGAGGGCCTACTAGTACGCATAATCTAGCTATGCAGAAGTACAAAGATTTAATGAAAAGAGAATAACATATTGATGTTGTTATGCATAAGAGTTCTGATAAAGCCATATGTGATTATTGTATGCTTGCTCGCATCCATAGATTGTGTAAGATTTCTACTTTGTCAAGGTTTGTCATTTTGTGGCCATGATGAATCAGAAAGTTCAAGCAATAAAGGAAATTTTTTTAAACTTTTTAAGTTTCTTACCGATCGCAATGAATCAATTGGCAATATTATTTTACAGAATGCTTTAGGAAATCTCAAATTAATAGCACCTAATATTCTGAAGGATATCTCAAATGTTGTCACAAAAGAAGTTGTTTCTACCATTATTACGGATACTGATGGAGACTATTTTGCAATCTTAATGGATGAGTCTCGTGACGCTTCAATCAAAGAACAGATAGTTGTATCATTACGATATGTCAACAAAAGAGGAGAGATTGTAGAGTGAATATTTGGTATAGTGCATGTTTCAAATATTACAGCTTTATCACTGAGAGAGCATTATATTCTTTATTCACAAAGTACAGTTCAATCATGTCAAGGGTGCGCGGACAAGGTATGATGGAGCAAGTAATATGCGAGGTGAATTCAATGGTTTAAAAACATTGATCATGAAGGAGAATAGGTTAGCTTTTTATGTTCATGATTAAGTAGCTTCACTTTTCTATTGGATTGGAATTTTAACTGATGTTGTTGGAGCTTCTTGTAAGTATCAAGATATGCTACGTGATGCGCGTGTAAAAATTATTAGAAAAACCATAGAGGACGGCAAGTTAGTTACAGGAAGATGGTTGAATAAAAAACCTATCTTAAGAAAGCTGCAGATACTCATTGACAGTCACATTATGGGATACTTCTTAATTTGATGGTTCTCTTTCCTTATGTGATTAATATTTTAGATGCAATATGTGAAAGTGGAGCCACATCTGAACATCGATTTTAAGCGAAAAAGACTAAGACAGAGCTAACATTGATATGCAAATATTGGAGCTTTAGAACTTATTTGACAAGACTAACACAGAAGTACTCCGATGTATGAGTTGTTTGAGCCCAAATGACTGATTTTCTCATTTTAATAAAGATAAGATTATGCGATTTGCTAAATTTTATCCTTATCAATTTTCAGAAGTTAAAATCAAGACACTTAACAGATAATTAGATAACTACATTATTGATATGTGATGTAAAAATTGTTATTTCTTGAAGTTGAATGGAATAAATGAACTTGCTCAAATGCTTGTCATGACAAAAAAATCATGTTTAACTGGGTGTATTTATTGGTGAAATTATCATTGATCTTACCCGTAGCAACCGCAACAGTTGAAATGGCCTTCTCCATGATGAATATTATAAAAAATCGGCTTCGTAACAGCAATGGAGATTAGTGAATGAATGATTGTTTACTTATATTCATAGAAAAGATATTTTTAAAAATATATCTAATGACACTATTTATGAACGATTTTAAAGTATAAAAACTCGTCATGTACTGACATAAGTGATTATATGACTCTTAATAAAAATTTTAACCCAAGTGAATATATCCCCTTATGTAAATGTGTTGCTCACGAGTTTGTATCAATCTTGTCCAAATGCTCATATATGAGTTGTTTTTTGGTAGAACTTGTGTTACTTATTTGTGCAGGTTTTTTTTTTGAGATAGTTTGCACATATGGTGTTGTGCCGTTTTTTTTGGGGAATGAAATATATTTTTCTAAAAAAATTAAATAACATGTAAATTTCAAGGCAGGTGTAAAACTGAAATGTGCATTAAAAAATTAAAATTGGAAATAAATTTTCATTGGGTTATAAATAATTTTTTCATAATTAATTGTGGTGATTATTTGATACAGTATCAAAGCACTTAATAATAAATTGAAACTATATAATTTAAACTCTTTCAAGTGATTCCAAATAAAACATAAGATTCTTTAGTTTTCTCTTACATGTTCATTCGGCCTTTAATTTTCTCAATTTGCTAATTACTCCCTCTGTCCTCTTTTACATGTCACTTAACCGAATTTTTTTGTCCACTTTTACTTGTCACTTACCAATTTTCAATGCGTATTTAATATCAACAACTATCTTAAAATGTCAAACATTAATCACTTCATTATCATAATCAATAAAGAATACATTCCTCACCAATAATCATCTACCAATTTTACTTTTTGCACGAACTTTTTCAAAAAAATGTTAACCACCTACCTATTAAATTTGTTCAACCGCTAGCATTAACTTCACCTTAATCTACTCAAATTAACCGTAAACGACATGTATTAGAGGACGGAGGGAGTATTTAAGTTATAAAAGAGTGTTGATGGTAATAGGCCATATTTACCATCAGGGGTGGTGGTCAAGTGGTAAATTGTTCCCCTTGTATTCCGTGAGGTCACATGTTCGAAACCCTATGCAAGTAGTTAGAGATATACTCATAAAGATACTATTCATTTTGCTAACTCCATTTATACTATCATTTTAGGTAAAATTGTGTAACTTAAGAAAAGAATTTAATGATAATTGACCAGTTTTTCTTTTTCATTATGATGATTTAATTAAGTTTAGTTATTTATACCTAGACACATAAATACAATTTGTGACCAGATGGGGTGGAAAATAAATTATCCTGAAATAAAAAATTGATTAATTTAATAATGATATGGATAGAAGACAAATTGTTACTGAAAAATAAAATATATTAATAAAAATTTAATATTCAAGATAGGTATAAGAATAATTTGGACTAAAAAACTACAATGGGAAATGAATTTTAAATAGATTATATCTCTTTTTTTTTATATTTGGTCAGAGTCAAGATTGGGACCAAACTAAACTCTTTATTGCAAAATGGATAACATCCTTATGGGAAATAAAATACTATTTATTAGATTTCTTTGACTTCGGTTATTTTTACTTTGTAAAGTCGTCTCTTACCAAACTTTTTTTAAGATAACGCTTTTATACTTATATCTAATAAATTATGAATGGTTCGTCCCTTCTACTTTAAAAAAAAATTTTTAAGGTTGGGTTTGGTTTAGGAAAATTTGAGAGAATCGAAAAGTTGATGAAAAATTAGAAGAAATTTTTTGTTTGGTTTAAAGACAATTGGAGATGGAAAACTAAATAGAAAGTTAGATGGAAAATAAGAGGAAAAATTTGCTTAAATTTTTTAGTACTTTCTACAAAATTTTCCACCTCAAACCAAACAAGGATAAAATAAGATGGATTTCTTGAGGAATTCATTTTCCATATAACTTTCCTTTCCCTCTAACTTTCCTCAAATCAAACACAGCCTATGGATATATATATATAGTTGGTCACCAATCTGTGAATCTTTGACATTCTATCTATTGCTCCTCCTGTACACATGCAACATATTTTTAAAGCACAAACCTCTCATATGGCAAATATAAAATCATCATTCTTAGTAGCAGCAACCTTCACAATCATCCTTATGGGGATGATAATGTGTTCCAATGCTCGCACTCTTGTTGACAAGCTTCAAGCCACTGATGTCAATGTCGGGAGTGACAGTTATCATAAGTATTATGACGTGTTTGCTAAATCATTCAATTCAAGGGATATTGGAGAATTTGAAAGGAGGACTTCTGAATTTGATACTATAAACAGAGTATCGCCGGGAGGACCAAATCCGGGACACCACTCTATAAACAGAGAATCGCCGGGAGGACCAAATCCTGGACACCACGCTATAAACAGAGAATCGCCGGGAGGACCAGATCTGGAACATCACTAGCTAAATAATCATCCGAATAAGATTGTTGCATCTAATAATTATGCTTGAGAACGATAATTCAAATTACGTTGTAGCAATCATATATTTTATTTTATTTTTACATAATTTATTCATTCCATATCCACTTTCAATCATATTCATATACGTTCTCTCCGTTTCCAAATATTGATCAAATTTTTCACTTACGAAGATTTCAAATTTCTAGTTACTTTGACTTGATATAACAGTAATTTTTTTAAAAGCATCTAAAAATAACGCATTAGTTAATCACCAATTATAATTTGAGTTTGCATTTTACCATCAAATCAACCACGTAACACTCAAAGGAGATAAAATAGCTGTACTTAATTAGGTAAATTAAATTATAGCTGTCTTTTCCTCCTAATATTCCTATGGAGATTTATACTTCCGCTATATAGTCATCAAGCAAAAATTGTGTATATTAAGAAGAAATTCAGAGATAATTCTTCAAGTTTTCATGTACCTTTTCGGGCCTTAATAAATTTATTTTTAGTCAACTATCTTGGTACTGAGACATGTAAAAGTAACTGGTGTCTAGATGGGGTGAAAAAAAAAATTGAAAAATAAAATCAAATAATTACTATTTAAATTTCAACGTAGGTGTAAAATTTAAATGTGTATTACAAAAACGAGATCGAAAATGAGTTTTCAATGAATTATATTGGTGATAATTTGTTATAATATTAAGGGTAAACTACAAAAACATACCCCGAACTATAATTCATTTTCAAATTAAGTACCGAACTTTTTTATTCTTCAATTTCAGTACGAACTTTTTAATTCTTCAATTTCAGTACTATACACTTAATAAAATGAGAAAACTTATATAAAAATTTTGTTACCGATATGTTTATGCATATTTTAAAATTCTAGCTAAAGAATTGGACTTACAAACTAATTTTCGTATTTCATATTAATTTCTTCTTTCTATTAAGCGTATAGTACTGAAATTGTAGAATTAAAAAGTTCGACACTGAAATTGAAGAATTAAAAAGTTCAGTACTTAATTTAAAAACTGGTGGTAGTTCATGGTATGTTTTTGTAGTTTACCCTAATATTAAAGCACTATCTAAATTTAAACTCTTTCAATTAATTTCAAATAAAATATAGGAATTCTTTAGTTTTCATTTACATTTTGCATTCCATCTTATTTCTATTAAACCAATTAGTTAGTCAATCACTATTGGATGCTCTGAGAGTACCTACTCTCGTTTGCGACGTCGTTTTGATTTTAATGAAATACGGCGTCATTTTGATTTTAATGAAATACGGCCTCGTTTTTCTCGTTTCTTCCTCAACTAGTGAATATATAAGCACAACAAATGAAAAGACTCAAGACACTATTACACTAAAACTGACTCTATTAAACATTAAGTAATGATATTCCCACCGCACACTAAAAATCAATGGTGTCCTCAGAGTTCATAAGAATACATCATAAGTAAGAGGAATAAGAAGGAAAAGAAAGAATTCTGAAATCAACCCGGTCCAACTGATCTCCTTAGGCGCGCCCGAGTTACTTTTATGTGCGGAAGTTGCCTACCAGCGCACGAGTTGCTGCCCAATTAAGTAGATGAGTCACTACGCCTCCATAGACTATCGGGTCATGCTTCATCGTGATTGACTCTAAATGGATGCACATATAATGTGTAAAGTCTGGGATCCTACCTTACACACTACAAACTAAGAAAAAGAACTCTGGGTGCTGAATCTTGTCCGTACCCTTGTTCCGAGCAAATATGGTGCCTCCGAGTACCTTTTGAGTGTAAAATAGTGTCGGGTCTCATAGGTAGGTGGATGGCGCTCACTTGGCCTGAACATCATTGATAAATTAGTGCTCACCTCACTTTAGAAATGGGGCATGTCTCCAATATCTACATCCGCAATTGTTAATCCATCTCCAATGGGCCGGTGGAAGAACTCTTGAATACGTTCCAATGGAAGTCGAAATCTAATCCCTCCGACTCTGGAGCGCAGTTAGGCTACTTTGTCTCCCATTCTATACTTGCATGTGGCCACAAAGTCTGTAGTGCCTTTCACATCAATAGACGTATCAATGTTGAGCATTCGAAGCCATTCCATGGCATGAGCAAGTCCACAAATCCTCTTTAAAAGGTTTGACTCCACCAAAAACTATCTATTAGAGAACAGACTCAGCATCATACACCTAGCTAGCAAGTTCTGAGTGTACTCCTCACTTGTGAGTGCCCCAGGTGCCATCTGATGAATATGAGAAAACTGAGTCTTCTACTTGAAGATATGGCGCGGGCACGGTTTGTAATGCTTGCATGCAATCCTTACTTATGGCGACTCTGTCCAGTTTGAGCTATTGCCAAATTAGATTAAGATTTTGAAGACCGGATAAAAGAACTAGAAAGAATTTGTGGCTATCTCGATGGAGAACTAGCAGATGACTCCTAAAATAGAGAGGTGTCCCAGAGCGAGCGGCTTATGACATAAAGAACAAAATTACTAAGCTAGAAGGCGTGTCAGCAGGCATGACCTTGGCTACTGAGAAATTGAGAGACTCAAAGAAGCTAATAATGAAAGAATCCAAGTCTTGGAGGCTCAATTTGTTGAGTTCAATCAAACATGTGAAGATATGGTGGGCATAACCTGTCAAACAGACTCAGTGATCGCGACACGAGATGAATCATGAAATGCTCATGAGGAGCTCGATGGAAAGGTGATCGAGTTAAATGAGAACATTAAAGAAGCAGTTTCGGTGTTGAACAACAAGTTGAAAGAATTGTTATTCAAGGTGAACTTGCTCCCCTGGGTTGTCAACAACCCTCTGACACCTCGAGAATTTGGAAACCAATGAGTTATAGAACCCCGGCCATATTGTGGCAAACAAAGTGTGAAAATATGGATAACTTTACGTTCGATATGGAACAATACTTCTGCATGGTGAGGGCGGAAGCTGACAAAGGAAATAACAATGGTTATAGTGTACACTGAGCAGGCAAAAGCCTGATGGAGGTTGAAATATGAGGAAATTCAAGTATGTCGATGTACTATTAATATGTGGGAAGACTTCAACAAGAGCCTAAGAGACTAGTTCTTCCTCGAGAACGTAAGCTACAATGCCCGACTCGAACCAAGATCAATGAGATAAACAAGTGATATCCATGATTATGTGAGGCAATTCATATTAAGGATATGTTTGAAGTGGATAAGAAGTTTTATTTCCTCAAGAGTTTGAAACCTTGGGACAAAATGGAACTCAATTATGAAAACATTCCTGATCTTTCAAGTGCCATCAATGTGGCCGAAAGGCTCACTAACTACACATTTGTGAGAAACCTCTAAAAGGATGGTTCTAGGAATGGGGCAAGATGCCTGTTGCCACGTTAAAATCGATTCCTTGGGGGAGCAAGCACTGGATCCTCAAATCCTCCAAATAAAAGTCCATTTTTTTAAGAGTTGGGAACAACAAGCAGAATATCAGTTAGATCTAGCAACAACAGCGTTGGTGGCCGTACAAGTGATAAGAAGCCTAGATAAGAGTGCTTCTTATGTAGTGGGTCTCATCGGATGGTGGAATGTCCTCACAGATGAGTTTTGAGTGCGCTCCAACAACAAAATAATGGCCAAGAGGTAGTGGAAGAGAAGGAGATGAGACAAAATAATCTTTACAAATGGAAGCTCTCCATCTTTTATCGACCTTGGAGCAGAAGGCTATAAAAACTAAATCTCAAACATCACATAATCTGATGTATGTGGACTTGAAGGTCAATGAGAAATCAATGCGAGCTATCGCTGATTCGGGTGTGATCTATAATTTCGTAAATGATTTGGGAGCGGTGTGATTTGGCCTAAGTACTGAGAAAGGTGTTAGTAAATTGAAGGCGATAAATTCTCAAGCTCGCCTGGATATTGGAGTGGCAAAGAATGTGAAAACTAAGATTGGATAGTGGAAAGGCCCATTGAACTTCACTGTGGTCTCGCTTGATGATTTTGAGGTAATCTTGGGAATGAAATTTTTGAAGCCGGCAAGATACATTCTGAGGCCCTTTGTTGATAGTCTTCTCTTTATCAAAGATCGACCGAGCATCAAATCAATATGCCAAATAAAGAAGAGAAGAAAAAATGAATTAAACATTCAGAACCTACCTTTGTTGCCTTTCTTCAACTTAAAGGGAGGACAACAAGGCGGTGTCCAAACGGATTGGTGAGGTTCTTAGAGAATTTGAGGATGTATTATCCAACTAGCTACCACCACAGAATAGTGTGGATCATGAGTTCGAATTACTACTGGGAACAAAACTGACGGCAGGAGGGGTACATCAAATGTCTCCCCTTGAGTTTGTAGAAATTCAAAAACAACTAGAGGACTTGTTTGAAGGGGCTTTACTCGATTCTCAAAGTCTTCTTTTGGAGCACCAATGTTATTTCAAAAGAAATAAGATGGATCACTGTTGATGTGTATCGACTATGAAGCCTTGAATAACATAACAGTACGTAATCACTACCCGATTCTCTTCATCGTGGATCTCTTTGATCAGCTTGGTTGAGAGAAACATTTTTTTCTAATTTGGACTTGTGGTCTGGGTATCACCAAGTTAGGATTGCTGAGACAAATGAGCAAAAGACAACTTATGTGACACAACAAGGCGCTACGAGTTTTTGGTGATGCCCTTCAGACTTACATATGTTACCGCTATATTTAGCACTCTCATGAATGAGTTATTTTATGACTATCTTGACAAGTTTATGGTTGTCTATCTAGATGACATTAATGTCTATAGCAGAACATTAGAGGAGGACACAAACTCATCTACGAATGGTGCTACAAAAGTTAAAAGAAAACCAACTATACGTAAGGCGAGATAAAAGTTTTCATTTGTAAAGAGATGCATGGATTTCATGGGCTACAAGATTGAAGAGGGGAACATCTGAATGGATGAGAAAAAAAGTTTTAACTATTAGAGATTGGATAACCCCAACAAGAAAAAGCAAACTTCGTTCATTCCTCTGACTTTACAACTACTACCATAAATTAATCTATAACTATTCAAAAATCATGGCCCCGTTGACTGATTTACTTTATAAAGATGAAAAGTGGAACTGAGAATAAGCTTATGATGTGGCTTTTGAGAAATTAAAAGTGTCAATGATGAAAGAACATGTTCTTGTGATGCCCGATATGTCAACACCTTTTGAAATTTAGACTGACGCTTAAAATATTGCCTTAGAAGGAATGATGATGCAAGATGGTCCTTTAATTACTTATGAAAGTTGTAAGTTCAAAGACGTATGAAGAAGTTATACTGCATAAGAAAAATAGTTGTTGATGATCATTTATTGCCTATGGGTATGGAGGCATTACTTGTTGGGAGCTCAATTAATCGTACGACCGGATAACATTATGGAGAGCTACATCTTGACTCAACTGAAGTTGACAGTAAAGTAGGCTTGACGGAAAGAGATTTTAGCCGAGTTTGATGTGGTGATAGAGCATAGAAGTGGACAGACAAATCAAGTTACGGATGCATTATGTCAAAATGCCAACCTTTCAAGTCTTTATAAACTAGTCCACTTATCAGCTAGTAGAGTGTCTTTATCCTTTAGAGAATCAATCAAGAATGGGTTAGACAAGTACTCGTTGACAATAGCTATTAAGCAGTTGATCGAATAGGGAAAAATTCGGCGCTTTTGTATCGAGCATGGGTTGATATTGTGAAAGTGTATAAAGATATACGTACCGAAGGTGGACAACTTGAGGTGCTCAATAATGCACGAATGCGACAACACTTTGTGAGCGAGCCACCCCGGATGGAAAATGACTTTAAGTCTCATCCAACGTTAATATTTTTGGCCCAGCATGAAAGATGATGTTACATGTTACACGAAAACTTCCTTGAATTGCCAACAACATGAGAGATCAAGTTACTTATGATGTCTTAAAACCCTTAAAAGTCCCCACAAGACCTTTGAAAAGTATGTCCATGGACTTTATTACTTGCTTGCAAAAAGTCAGAGACTACTCGAGCATTGTCGACAGATTCTCAAAATATTCTATCTTCATTCCTACCCCAAAACCATGCTATGTAGAAAAGGCATCATACTTATTCGTCCAACACATCGTGAAATATTAGAGAGTGTCACAAAGCATTGTTAGTGATCGAGATAAAAGATTTACGTGACACTTTTGAAAGGACCTTTTTAAGATGATGAGTTAAAATTAAAGATGTCGCTGAGTTATCACTCACAAGTGGACAAACAGACAGAACGCTTCAACGAGATGTTGAGGAATACTTGAGACACTTTGTGAATGCAAATCAGACTAATGGGTCAACTTGCTGGATAATGCTCAATTTTGCTTCAACTTACTCAAGAGTTTGACTTCCACCAAGAGCGCCTCTGAAACGATGATGGGCCCATAAGCATTTATGCTACATACATCATTGGAACAATATACTGAAAAGAACCTAAGGGCGTTAAAGTTCTCAAGAGAATGGAGGGTAAACAATGATATAACGAAAGTCTACTTGGACAAATCCTCAAAAAGGATGAAAAAGTAAACGGACAAGAAGAAAAAGCAACTAGAGTTCAAAGTTGGGGATAGTGTTGGTGAAAGTGCTTCAAGAATAGCTAAGGTTCATTATAGGCAAAGACAAACGCTTAATTTGAAAGTATGAAGGCTCTCTCCCAATCATCACAAATATAAGAAATACTGCCTACAAAGTTCAGCTCCTTGAATAGATGAAGATTCACATGGTATTTCATGTCACCTACTTGAAACCATGTTAAAAGGACGATGAGGATCCAAAAAGTAGTGTCATTAAGAGAATAAAAGTCAAGCGGAGGAGATTGAAGACATCTTAATGGAGAGGGTCATCCACTCACAATGTTGAGCTCAACAAATAGAGTACTTAATCAAGTGGAAGGAGTTGAAGAAGCTAGTTGGAAGCCAGAAGTAGGGAGATCAGCCTACGTTGACGAATTGATCGGAAGAGAGTGTTATAGTCTAAGCTTGTCCAAGTCATTATTACACCTATGACCACTTTGTTCGTATGCGAATGAAAAAAGTCATATTGGTTCTTTACGGGGGAGTTGATAGTTCAGCATTATAATTGGGTTACTCCAGTGGATAATGTGCGTTCTTCGCGTCCCTAATCTTTAATAGTCGTGTCTCCCGTGCCTACTTGCGTTGTAATCTTTTCTGAGATCAATGAAATGTGGTTTTTATCTTAATTGATATCACGACTCACTTGATTTAATATATTAATTATATGATTCTCTGTTGTCTAAAAAATTACTCAAATTGCGCAACAAAAAATGATTTACTGACTTTTGCGTGAACCAGCAAATGTTGTACGAACTAATCCGAAAGCCCATAACACATACTCCCTCCGTCCTCTAATACATGTCGTTTAAGGTTAATTTGAGTAGATTAAGGTGAAATTAATGCTAGCGGTTGAACAAATTTAATGAGTGGGTGGTTGATGTTTTTTTAAAAAAATTTGTGCAAAAAGTAAATTTGGTAGATTATTACTGGTGAGGAATGAATTTTTTATTGATTATGATAATGAAGTGATTAATGTTTGACATTTTAAGTTAGTTGTAGATATTAAATACGCATCGAAAAGTGTTAAGTGACAAGTAAAAGTAACAAAAAAATTCGACTAAATGACATGTAAAAGTGGACAGAGAAAGTATGACACACTAATCTTGCAAAGTCAATTCTTTTGTAGTGAGCCTGATTTATGCAATATTCTGAATTTTCTTTCGACAAAATGCAAGTCAGACTGAAACCCTCAGTGGCAGCATCATTCCCATGTCTCAACAAATCCAAATCATCCCAGTCCCATCAGTTCAAGGCCTTCACAGTGTCTGCTTCAATTCAGTACACGCCATGGTCAGGTCTCCAGTCCTGGAGAGCTAATCCGCTCAACGAAGAGCGTAAATGGGGTCCCAGTGGCCCCCAATTCCACCCTCCGCTTCAACTTCCATTACAGGGCTCTTCTCTTGCTGAGCTCGGGGCTATTGTTCTTTCCACCAGCGACCCATTGGAGAAATCCCGTCTTTCCCACCTCGCTTACACTCAATGGCGACTCCACAAGCTTCCTGTCGGAACTGCCGATGCACCTCATACGCCTGCCCGCCCGCTAAAACCTCTATTGGTTCACCTTAAAATATCCCAATCCCCCTCAGCTTTTTTATATATGCATAGGGTTGTCATCAGTTTTTACATGTGAGATTATTAATACGTATGCAGGTTTCACACAAAGAAATTCCAGCACCTAAAAGCTCCGGCCTCCCTCTTAATGCCTTCATGCTTCATAACCTTGCCCATGTCGAGCTCAATGCTATTGACTTGGCTTGGGACACTGTTGTTCGCTTTTCGCCCTTTCAGGGGCTTCTTGGGGATGCCTTCTTTGCTGATTTTGCTCATGTTGCTGATGATGAGAGCAGGCATTTCCTGTGGTGTTCACAGAGATTGGCCGAATTAGGTTTCAAGTTAGGAATTTCAATTTACTCAATAATAGTATCTGAACTGCGCTCTTTGCATACTCATATTCCTTCAAATTTAGATATGGTGATATGCCTGCTCACAACCTGCTCTGGAGGGAGTGTGAAAAATCATCAGATAATGTTGCTGCAAGACTAGCTGCCATTCCTTTAGTTCAGGTACTTGTTTATTTCTGCCTATAAACTCAAGGTAACGCCATCAGGTACTTGTTGGTGGCTTTGATAATTTCTAATTATTTATATTTTCATATCTGACTGCCTCACTTGTCTGCATATATTTGCTTGTAGGAAGCTAGAGGACTTGATGCTGGCCCGCGCTTGGTGCACAAGTTAATTGGGTTTGGAGATATTAGGACTTCTAACATTGTGGCTAGAATTGCAGATGAAGAAGTTGCACATGTGGCAGTTGGTGTTGACTGGTTTATTTCAGTTTGTCAGAAACTTCAACGTGAACCTTGCTCTACTTTTAAAGGTCCGCCTGCTTTACTTGTAACTTCTTTTGTAGGAGCTCGTAACACTGGCATATAATTTATTCACATGCTAATCGAGCATAGTAGTTCGTAAAAGTCTTCTGTTTTCTTTGTGACTCCAGAGCTATTGAAAGAGTATAATGTGGAACTTAAAGGCCCCTTCAATTACTCGGCCAGAGATGAAGCAGGGATTCCGCGAGAATGGTGTGTTGACGACATCTTCTTGCATTGAAGTTTATACTCATCTTTGGTCCAAAATGAGTTTGTTTTTAAATGCTATCACCGTTTATACGAGGTTCAGATCTAACCACCAGTTGTTATTTAGGTATGTTCCACCACCTTGTCATTTGAAAACTGAAGATGCAAACCTTTCAGAGGTATCTCATGTGTTTGCTTTGTTAATCACTTATCTGTTCCTTCCCATTGCTTTGAGATTCATGTTAAGAATAGATAGTAGAGTTGCATAGTTCTGATGTCTGATGCACAACATACAATTTGAAAATTCCTGTCAATACAATTTTAGTTATCTTCATAAACTCACATGTGAAAGCTGGTGGTGTGATGTCTTCATATATCTGAGGAAGTTATATCTTCATCATCAGGTTTATGAAAGGCTTGCTTTTGTCATCTCAATGGAGCAAGATAACTCTAGTGTTAATAAGTCTACTGAATAGGTTGGTCGCTACCTTGCTCCCTCCCAAATCTGGAAATGTGAGCCATGGTGGGGACCTTTTGCAAGTATCTATAAATATTTTTGATGAGATATTGAAAGGTAATTAAACCTTCCTATTTTCACATATATCTGGGACAGACACAGAGACATTGGTTTGTGAAATCTGACCACTTGCGATACTTTTTTGAAGGAACCATATCTGAAATGTACATACACGTAAAAGATGAGTTCAGAAATTATGTTCCGATGAATTTCGAGTTAGTATTTGCTTCCATAGTAATATAGAGGGTTGTATTTAAACAGTCGGGCAGCTTTAGTCAATGGCAATGCCACAGAGACCTTCCTTGGCATCTATCGCTCTCTGCATCCTGATGTATCCTTCCTCAACCCCACCCGGTACCCCATGAGTTCTTCACAAGTCAGTATTTGGCACCATCACTGACTGTATCCAAGTCAGTTCCACACTCACTGTTAGACACTCGGCTTGAAAAGAATTGGAAGTCATATCATCTATTGAAACGGAGATAAGTTGGTTTGCCACGGCTTTCAACAGGGCCTCCTCATTGTTAGCAGGAACAATCTCATATGCTGTAACGTTTGCTGCATAAGTCATTCAGCTATGTTATCGCAAGTTCCATCTGAAATTGTGCAGGGGTAATCAACTTCCGTGGCCAGGCTTTTGTTATGAATGATGAACTGGAAAGCATCTTCCATTAGACCATTGACATCGCAATGGTCTGATAGTCAGACCAGCTTGCCTGTTGATCACTGATGGATCCCTTTAGTTGCTGCTACAAACAACCACCGGCAACATCATAGCATGGACGACTTTTTCATGATTTCCTATGATATTTAGATGACGGGCTTTAACAGAATGCATTTCTACATTCCCACACTGGTCTTCGTCCTTGAATTGATGCAGTGGTGTTGAATGTTGAAATCATTAGGGCATCCATAATGGAGGTTCATGAAAAGATTCATGTCAGATTGTAAATATTAAGTGACAGGTTATTGTCGTTGTGGTAGCTTGGTTTATGACCTTCTGGCATGAAACAGTTTCGTCTGCATGAAGCGGTTTATGGAGATATTTTTAATCACGTTTATAACAAAAAAAAGTGATTAATGATATATATATATATATATATGAAAGTTTACCAATTTAATGCTAAGCTAGCTTTTTGAAAAAAATAAAAATTTAATGAAGTTACTGTTTACAAATAACGGTTACATTCCTGTCATAAAAAATTGATGAAAAATTATTTATGCAACTAAAAATATTGACTCTGTGTACAAAATTTACCAATCCTTCTCAATTCTTCTAGTCTTTCTCATTCTTTCAATATTCGAGATTTTGGTTTCTCACAAAATACAAATTTTTTGTGATTCAATTATTTTTCAAATGTGTGATCAACCATTTAGAGGAGGATTTACTTATTTTTTAAATTTTCCAAATTTTGGTGATTCACAACCTCCACCCAATTCAAATTCACAAACTTCTCAAATTTCTCCTATTCATAACCAGTTTCCATCCACATCTCATACTTCTCAAGATGCTCAATTCATGAGTTCTTCCAATTATAAACCCTTTTCATTTTTCAAATTCTTCTCACTCATTTAGTGACAATTATAATGATGAATATGGACAAAATATTATGTCGCGTCCTTTCGTGATTCTGATTCCTAGCTAACCAATTGAAGAAAATCTAAACCATGTGTCAATGGCAGAAAATGAGGCTCCACTTAGGGGTGTACACTGGTCCAGAATCGGACTGGACCGGAACTGGAATTGAAAATTCTTAAGGACCAAAGACTGCACTAGTTCTTAGTCGGTTTGGACCGGATCGGATCGAAAAAATTCTGCGTTTGGACCGAACCGAGACCAGTTTGAACCGGATTCACACAAAAAAAAATATTTTTATTAGAATATTAATAAAAAATTATTTATATATTAAATAAATATATTTAATTATTATATTAAAAGTATTATATTTTATCAAGAAGTTATAAAACCGGTCTATTTTGGTCCATTCCGGTGCCAACCGGAAGTTTCCGTATTTGGACCGGATCAGAAAACGGAATCCACAAAATCAGTAAATCAAAGACCGGACCAAAATCATTCGGTCTGGTCCGGTCTATTTCAGGTCATTTTTCCGGTCCAGACCGGATTTTGTACACCCCTTGCTCCACCTATTGTCACGTAACAGAAAAAAGTAATTGTTATGTCAAGTGGAGTGCTGAGGAGGAAGAATGCTCATCAGCTCATGGCTTATAGTAAGTAATGATTCTGTAGTGGGAAATGCTTAAACTAGAGGCAGCTTTCGGACTCTTGTGGCAGAATATTTCTATAAGTACCGCAAAACAAATATTGAAACAGAAGAATCTCAAATCAAGTCGTATTACTACTTCATGATGCCACAGCTAAATGAATTTAATGGTTATTGTACTCAAATTGTGTCTGATCATCACAGTGGACGGTTAGATAATTAAATAATGGAGGCAGCGCATTTGAATTGAAAAAATGCACATAAAAATGAGAGTTTCCATATACGCATGTGTGGAAAATGGTGAAGGATGAACCAAAGTGAGCTGCTCAAGTTGAAGCACAAAATGCATCAAAAAGACAAAAACAAGTGATTCCGGAACATATACCTCATCATAAGATCATGATACAGAGGACAACATTAATGGAGTTAACGAATTAGAAAGTCGTCTCATCGGTCAAAAGGCTGCTAAAAGAAAGTTGAGAGGAAAGGAAAAGAAGAATGAAATATCAACAATGAATGAAGAATTCGAAAGCCATTGGAAAAGAATGGAACAACTTCAAGTTCAAAAACTTGTTGTTCTTAACAATATTGAGAACAAAGCAAAGAATTATACACTTTGTGCTGACTATGAGATTCTGATGACGGACATCATAACAATAAGTGAACAACAACTTGTCATACACAATCATGTGTTCCATTATCCGAGGTAGACATGGAATTCCTTAGTTTTATTACAATCAAAGAAAACTAGCCGTTGGATTAAGTTTAGCTCCCATTCAAATAAAACTAGCCGTTATATTTAATAGAAATCTCATTCAACTATAAAACTAGCCGTTATAATAATTATGGCTCTCATTCAATGAAAATTAGTCATTGTAGTAGAGGGATTCTCATTCAAAAAAACTAACCGTTGAAAAATATTTGCCTATAAAATGTACTTAAAGAAGCAACATATCACATATACTCTTGCTTCGCCTCTCTATCTAAACCTCATAAAACAAAAATGTCTCAAAACTCTGATCCTAGCTACAACTTCAATTACGAGCAATATTGATCAGTGTCAGTGTACAGATTACACTGACAAGCGAATGATGCTCTTGCTCCTATAAGGACAACAACGAAGAGCAGAAGCAAGTGGCACAAATCGGCGCCCTCGAAGATACATCGAAAGAGAACGTAAGATTGGAGATGATTGTCTTCATAGAGACTATTTTGCCGATCAACCAATATTCTCTCCCAATGTCTTTCGAAGAACATTTCGAATGTGAAAGGAACTATTTCTACGCATAGTGAGAGATATTGCAAATACTGATGTGTACTTTCGACAGACAAGTGATGCTCATGGAAGGTTGGGATTCTCGTCAATTCGAAAGTGTACTACTGCTATTCGTTAGTAAGTCTATGGAGGTTTGGCAGATCACTATGATGAGTATCTTCGAATGAGTGAATCAATAGTTATTCAATGTCTATACAAATTTTGTCATTGTATAATACATATGTTTGGACAAAAGTATTTGAGAAGACCGAATAATTTTGATGTTCAACGATTGCTCCAAATGCATTCTGATAAACATGACTTTCTTGGAATGTTAGGCAGCTTGGACTGCATGCATTGGCAATGGACAAACTGTCCCGTGGTGTGGAAAGGACAATTCACGCGAGACAATCATAGAGTTCCCAAATTATGGTTTGGGGTAAGGATTTCGCTGCTCCTCTTTTTACCTTCATATTTTGCTGCTCCTATTCAGAATGATGGGGTGTTTTTTGTATTTGGACGTGGATAGCATTCTTGTTAATTCATTCAGTTTTAAAGACATCTGTTTTGTAGTCTCATTATTTTGTGCTTAAAAATGATACTATTACTTTTTGTTATTCTCTTCATCTCAATTTTACTGTTATTTTTTTCTTTTCCAATGTTCAAGTTAGTTGTCACATTTTAAATTTATACTTGTATTTGTAAATTATGTTTATCTTGTTAATATATAATTTAAGAACAAGTATCAAAATAAGATTTGTATTACTGTACATCTACTATGTTACTATCTGAATTTGCAATTTTAAGACAAAATTACTTTAAGATCTCAATGTAATTGTTGACACTTATAATTAAACTCAATACATTAATTTATTTATCACATAAAAATTCTCATTTAAAACTACATCACATGGATTTACTCAAATTTAATTTATTTATTCATGTTTTAATATTTTTTAATAAATCTCATTGTCTACAAGGATTCAACTGATCCACTCTGATAGACTCGACTTACTTGAATTTTTTTCAAGGATGCCCTGTTCCCATTATTTTGTATTAACATTGCCTACCATTTAATTTGTTTTCAACCGTTATTTTCCATTTCCGCTGGTAACATCAGCGGTTTGGGGTAAGGATTTCGCTGGTATTAACCACAGATCACAAGTTATGATTTGGTCCATTCTGGCAAAGACATGACCTACACTATCTTAATTTGTTTGGAGGCTTCACATTGGTGCGTCTCTATCTATCTCTTGCTAGTTATAACTTTGTAGAGCATCTAAACTACAAATACCAAGTGCTGAAGTGGAATTTTAAACTCTTTCAGTTGATGTAGGGCTCCGTTCTAAATCCATCTACACCATTTCTTGATTCTGCTACAACATAAATTCATCCTCAAAGACTATGTCTCTACTAATCACCACTTTCTTTGCAATCAGATCCCGAAATTTTTATCCTTTAACACTCTTCTTATTACCTGAAAAGTGCACTTCTTAGATTTTGCATCAAGTTTTGATCTCTCATCACCAGGTACATGCATATAAGCAGAATAACCATAAATCCTTAAGAAATCTAAATTAACATGTCAATACCACTTCTACAGTTTTCCTCCTAATGAGACTCGTGGTGATCTACTGATGACGTAGCATGACATACTGACATCCTCTGTCCAAAAACTTTTAGGAAGTCTTGCATCCAATCTCAAGCATCTGGCCATTTCAGTTAATATCCTGTTCATCTTTTCTTTAACACCATTCCACTATGGTGTCTTGCACATTATATAGTGCCTCTGAATTCCATGCTCATCACAGAACTTATGAAATTGTGAATATGTATACCCTTTTCCATTATCTAACCTTTCTACCTGATTAGTTCTCCGCGTCAGCTTTCCACAACTTGTTAAAAACTTCATATTTCTATTTCAAGAAATACACCCAAACTTTCTTAGAAAAATCATCAGTAAAAAGTAATATAATAAACAGATCTATCCAATAATTTCTCCTTCATAGGGCGTCGTACATCAAAATTCTCATAATCAAGAATCAATTCAGTTGTGTATTTTCCTGCCATGAAACTAACTTTACTCTGCTTATCATGAACACAAAACTTATAAAATTAGAGCATATAGCTTCAACACCATGTAATGGAATTCTATTATGCAATTCAGTCATACCACGTGCACTAAGATGTCCAAGATGCATATGTGACAGGCGTATTTTTGACTCTATATATATGTCAATGTTATGTTTTAGGGATCAGTTGCAGTCAAATAAATTCGGGAAGTCCAAGTCGAACCCAGAGGAGCAAGTAAGGCTTTTCAGAGGCACTAATATCCTAGCTAATGAATATTTAATCCTAGATGAATAGTTTTGGTTGGAATTATGAACTACACAAAACAAAAGCAGTTGTGAAAGGGAAAGTTGTGTTCAGATTATGGAAACATCCTAGGATTTCTACTTCACCTAACTTGTATGTAAACTCTCATGTTATTCTTGAAGCATAAGTAATCATCCACAATGTATCATGCAATTTCAATAATACGACATATCACTCAATAATTCACATGCAAGTCCGACTTTTGAGTGTTCCTACGCAGTAGATTATAGACTACAATTGATTTCATATTGTGTTGTTTCCCTATTCTGGTCTTCGTAGCTCACAAACACTAATCAAAGGGTGATACACTAATATTTCTTAAACATGCAGCAGGATAAATAAACTACTCAATATTCCTAGATCAACTCCCGATTCTGGTCTTCGGTTGACTAGGGCCATTGACTACAACTAAGCGAAATATCCAACCCATCCCGATTCTGGTCTTCGTGGGATGGAATATTCTAGCTTAGAGGGTAATAGATTATATCCTAAACTCGGTTCTTAAAACATGCATATTTAAACTCTGAATAAACACGTTCCTAGGCGTCCCTAGAATAATGGATGCAAGATAAATTTGTCAACAAATCCTACACCAGTCATACGTAGTATATTCAAAGAGCACGAACAATTATGGATGAAAATACTTTTAAATAAATAACATGAATTTGAGTTACAACAACTTATGATCCGTAGGATCCTAGAATAGGGAGACTACTCACTACGCATCATAGTAATAAAATCACAGTAATAATGAAAGTGAGACTAGAAAGGTAGAGGAGGGCTTAGTCTCGTGGTGCTCCAACTCTGAACGGTAGAATCTCCGGGCTCCTGTGTGTGCGAAGATGTCTTGAAGAATGAGCCCTAGACTCATATTTATAGGTGATCTGTCACCTTAGACTATTCTCCGTAGGATTTCTATTGCCAAAAGGGTTCCTAAAAGAGAATTAGAAACTGCCTTTTCTGGGCCCGCCACGTGTCAGCTCGATCTGGATCGAGTTTTGGGTCGTGCACCGACATGAAACACGGTCTGGATCGTGCTTGTTTTTGTTCAGCTCGATCTGGATCGAGCGCCGCCATATGATACGGTCTGGATCGTGCTGTTTTGTTCAGCTCGATCTGGATCGAGTCAGTAGTCTTCATATTAGCAGATTGACCCCTACAGTTCCTTCATTTGACAGCTTGACCCCTGAACTTGGCTTTCTGTCCGAATTTAGTCCAATTTGCATTGTTTTCATCTTTTTCTTCTTCCAAAGCCAGTATTCTTCATAATTAACCTGAAAGAGACAAAATCATCTATAAATCACCCATATTCACTCGGAAACGACTCAAATATACTAAGTATAGGCACCTAAAATAGGGTAAATTATTGCCCTATCAATATGCCATAACATAACATTACACTATCATCTTATGACTCAATAGAATGAACTCCACATACAACTGTACTCCCTAATAGTTTATGAATCTTTTCTGGAGTTATCTTTCCTTTCATCAAAGGCAACACACTTTTAATAAGATTAATGGTTTCCCTATCCTCCTCTGCGTTAGGAATAAAACGTTTTTATGCAAAGTACCTAAGGAAATAAGATTATTCTTCAGTTCAGGTGCATGTCTAATATCATAGAATGTTCTTATGATACCATCATATATCCTTATTTTCACATCACCAATACTAGTAATATTACAATATATATCATCATCTAAACATAATGAACCAGAATTAATTGACTTGTATGTAGTTAACCACTCCCAGTTAGACATGATATGCTAAAAACATCCTGAATCAAAAATTCAAACATCCATATACTAAGTATTTAAAGTAGAAAGCATATCACCATCACTACAATCTGAATCATTATGCGCCACATTTATAGACTTTCATGATTCGCCACTTTCCAACAGTTTACTTCATGTTGAACAATCTATCTTTTTATGTCCTGACTCCTTCAACTTAGAGCAATGAATCATCCATTTGCCCAGAAATTTTATTTTCCAGAACCATCATTATTTGACTTTCTGCTACCATCTTGACTACTATTGATGTACAAACTGTTAGTTTGTGAGGAAATCTACCCTGCCTTCTGCTTTCATTGGCGTTGAGCAAACATTGCTGCCGTAATCTCTTCAACATTAATTATTTCTTTCTCATACGTAAGAGTAGTCACCATATGCTCATATGAAGGAGACAATGAACATAATAAATCATTTCTTTGTTTTCACCCTCAATCTTCACCTCAAATTACGCTAAATCCATGATTATTTCAATGAAGATATTCACATGCTGAGCCAAATCATTCACTTCTTGCATCTTCATCTTGTACAACCTCTGCTTTAGATACAATTTATTCGTAACAGTTTTCGACATAAAATGGGATTCTAACTTCTTCAAAATTTCAATATGCGAAGAAAGACGCATCACGTGATACATAACATCATCCGCTAGATAGCTATTTGGTTCTTGCTGCTCACTACTGTAGATCCGCCGAATTCTCGTCCTTTACCCATGTCTTAAGGATTCAAAATCCTTTGTTGCGCTAATAGATCGTTCACTCTTATTTTACATAATCTGAGATTATCATGACCATTAAACTCGACCACTTCGAATTTAGCACTCGACGTAGTCATCTCAATTTGGCTCGGATATCACTTGTTGACAAATCATATTAATAAACAAACGAAAAATAGTAAAGATAAAAAACATTAATGAGGTTCGTCAATGTTCCTGTCCTCGAAATCGATGAGTGGCTGTTTCTTATTGATGATCGTATTAACAAATTAGAGTTACAATCACAGAATATATAATAAGAATTCTATCTACAAATTTATATAATTACCCTTATACTCTATTTGCTCACTTCGTTTCGTGACACCCTCTCTGCTCCATTCCAACATCTGCCCTTTATCTTATTAGGCTGTCCATATCCCAACAATGAATCCATAAAGAGTAACAAATTTTGTGCATTGGCTCCAAACTCTCTAAAGCTCATCACAAGCGTAACAAAGAGTAACGTAGAATAATAATATATATGATGACAGGACTGGACAGGCAAGAAAAACACAATGAGTAGATGGTAGAATTTGTGAGATAAAATAAGAGTTCCATCATGGTCATGCCATGCGCTCCTGTATTTTATGAGTGGAATGATCTCAAGTTTCTCATAAGGATAACATCCTAGGATCATCTATCACTAATGACCAGATGATTTACTTAAAAATACTATTGTTAAGAGGACATACATATATCAACAATATAATCAATCATGCATCCATGAATTTACTACTATATATATCCTTGATTGAACAATTGTGAATCTTTTCAAATCTCTTTATTACCTCGCGTTTGGTTTTTAATGAGCCCTTCTTTTGTTAAACAAGGGTGTAGTGGGGTTTTGGACTAGTAGCAACTCATTAGTACATGTAATGATATTTCCTAATTAATGAAGCTAAAATTATGGGTACATTATAAACAAACTCTAGGCAGAGGCACCAACATTGTGTTAAGTGTTGAGAAATTGTTGGGTGGTCCACTACGATGGACTATAGACTAATCATTTGAGAGCTGTCACGTGACAATTTGACCAGCTACGTTACACGTTGAAAAAGAACAAAACAAAAGAACTATTGAATACTTGTCACATGACATTTTAATTTTTCAACACAACAAGTGACATATCCTTATTGGTAGTCTCCATAATCTACATATCTGTCTAAGAATGTCTCCTTTTTAAGTGTTAGTGCAAACCAATGAAGGAGGGACACATGAATATACATGTGTGTGACTTTCATGTCAAACACCTAAAAAAGCTTTGGAACCTAATCATGAAGCTACGAGTTCATAATGACAAGGAACTACCCACGCTAGTTTTTTTCCATTTTCAAAAGTTGATCGTCTACTTGTTACCAGATAGGCAGTGAAATTAATCAATTTAGGTAGGTGAAACGTTTTACCCTAATTCCAATGTTGCAATCTTCATGCATTGACTCAAAACAAACCCCCGCTAAATTACATCAACTAGTTGACATGTTCATCCTAAATATAACACTTCTGTTCCTATATATCCCCACATCCTCCTACCACATTATCCTCATATTATAGCCTTCTCTTTCATTTCAGTTCTCAGCTAGCTACACAAACTGAACATAGACTTGCTAGAATAAGTCAGAGTAGATAGCACCCATGGCCAAAGTCCATGGACAGGTAAAAATTGACTTGAAAATGCTGAAGATTACTTTTAAAGATGTTACCACCCAACTATTCAAGCCTAGCTATTATAACACCCTTGCTTAGACCTCACTTAAAATCTATCTATATACATGGACAAGTTTGACACTTAATTGCATGCATGCCATTGCCATGTCCTTATGTGCACCTTATACATATATAGGCACTTGAAGTTCTCAGTTGTCGTAACCAACCATGGAGAAGATCATTTCAATCACCGATAAAAGGTGGGTGTTCCGCATTCTTGCAAGCTTCGCCGGCTGTCTTGCCCTCACGCTGTGCCTCAACATCAGCTCTAGGCGTCCCAACTTTTGGAGTGCTGAGCAAGCATTGAGCTTGTCTGATGGCCAGGTCAATAAGACTGCCTCACTATCTTTTCGAAACTCTTCTTTTGAGTCCAATGCTACTGCAGATATCAAAACCAGGAGGCCAATTAGTGCCTTGTCAGCATACGGTAAAATTAAAGTCACTAGCCTGGGTGATAGGCAACCGTCAGACTCGTCTTTCACTGACTCAAATTCAGCTTTGCAAAATGCAAAGCCATGTGAGTTAAGGCCTCCACAAGCAAGGAATTCCTCGCCAGATGCAGACGTGGAAGGACCACGAAATGATGCGGTACGAATGAATTCTCAGGACAAGACTCAGTCTTGCAACTCTACTGAAGAAAGAACAAATCCTCAGAAAATTGAAGATCAAGCAGGCTGCAACATAATGGATGGTGTTTGGGCTTATGATGACTCGAAGAAATCAAGTCCAATGTACACTGGGAGGCAATGTCCATTTCTCAGTGATCAAGTAAGTTGCCAGAGGAATGGGAGGTCAGATTCTGATTATGAGAAGTGGAGTTGGGAGGCTAAAGGGTGTCAAATACCACAGTAAGTCTCCAGCCATTTGAATAATAAGAAAAGATGAGGTAGCTAACAAGCTGATATAAACACATGTTCTGTTGACTGTTGCGTGCAATATACAACAGGTTCAATGGCACAGATATGTTGGAGAGACTTAGAGGGAAAAGAGTAGTTATAGCCGGAGATTCCTTAAACCGGAACCAATGGGAATCACTTGCTTGTCTACTTTATTCTTCTATTCCGCCCTCCAGGGCTCATGTTGATTACAAAAGCAGTGTATATAAAATATTCAGAGCAAAGGTAACTCATAATATCCTCAAACTTCTTCATCTCCATTCCTTCATTTGTTGGTATGCATTTACTTTTTCTTTATTGGATCTCAACAAAAATATACTGGTACGTAAAACATTGTGCAGGACTTTGACTGCTCCGTCGAATTCTTCTGGGCCCCGTTTCTGATTGAATTACAAGTAAACCCCGGAAATGGGCAGAGAATCCTGAGGCTTGACAGGCTGACAGACGCGGTAAAACAGTGGAAGGGAGCAGACGTCATGGTATTCAACACTGGCCACTGGTGGGTTCATAGCGGAAAGTCCAGGGCGTAAGTGTGTTACTACTCGAAACACATCAGCGTATATATAGAACTATCTATACACATGCATATTCAGAGAAACTAAACTGTCAGGGCCAGTTTCAATACTCAGGTGGGACTTGTTTCAGCACAAGGGAAAGTTGTCGCTGGATATGGCTACAGTGTCAGCTTTCGAGATTGCCATGAAAACTTGGGCACGGTGGATAGACAAAAATGTGGACGTGAATAAAACAAGGGTCTACTTCCGGAGCATCTCGCCGGAGCACAAGGGAGCTGCATGGTGTTACAACCAGACAGAGCCCATAAGAAACGAATCATTTGCATATGATTTTCCAAGACCATTACTGGATATCATTTCCACCACACTTAACCAAATGAAAACACCAGTGAGATACTTGAACATCACAAAGCTGTCAGAGTACAGAAGAGATGCACATCCATCCATCTACGCCAGAAGCAAGGGAAAGCTATTGATCAAGACGAACGACAAGGAGGAGCCTGAATACAAAGGTGACTGCAGCCACTGGTGCTTGCCTGGAGTGCCAGATACATGGAACAGACTTATATATGCACATATGGTGACCCCAGAATTTAACGCGGCTTCTGGCTTATCTTAGTTAGTACCATCACCCATTCTTCTCCTCTAAAAACACTAATTTATTTATATATTCGTCATTAGTAGTTTAGAATAGGAGAGCTTAAAGGGTGAAAGTAGACTCCACTAAGATTGTCATGGCAGTTGAGGGAGAGCTTCTTTAATTCAAGCTTGCAGTTGAGTTTCGACTTTTTCATTGGAAGTGCTTTTTCACTCTTTTTATACATAGCCCTCGTCCTGAGGTTTGGAGGGAGGGAAAATGTATGCTAGAAATGAAAAAATAGATATACTCTGTCACCATATATCGACATGTTAAAACAGTACGATTTTGTGTTTTAAAATTGGAAAAGGGACTTGAATTATTTGAAATGTCGAAAAAAAATTTGGACTAATTTAAAATGTTATTTATGGTTAATTGGTTTAATTAATTAAATATAATTGATTTTATAATTTTTTTTGAGAATTATTGCTGATTTGGTATGAATAGACATTGTTTAATTCATGTGGACAAAACAATATCATATAATTTGAAAATAAGATGATGTAAATTTCGCACACATGTCTAAATCAAATAATAATATTAGTTTACGATTGCAATGAAATTTATTTTAAAAAATTATTATTAATTTTTTTCCTTGCACTCTTATCGATAAATCGGATAGTTTTAACTGCAATGAAGAAAGTAGTGATGGTCTTAAGTCCTTTTAAGATTTTTTTGTTAAATTTTAAGGATTTTAATATCTAGTATTTTAGGATTTTCAGTAGTAGGGATTTCAATGTTTTAGAATTTAGAATTTTTAGGTTTTGAAGTTTTAAGATTTTGAGTTTTTTGAAATATTTTAAAAAACAAAAGATATGTAACTCTGAATCCGAAAACCGTAATTATCCTAAAACACTTAAATAGTTAAAATTATGAAACCCTTAGGGTGTGTTTGGTTTAGGGAAGTTTCATGGAAAGAAAAATTAGATGAAAAATAGAATGGAAACCAAATTCTTCATGAAATCCATTTCAGTTTCCACTTGTTTGTTTAACATGGAAAGTTTAAAAGAAAATGTTATTTCTTATTGTTTTTAATCACAATTTTTCATACAATTTTCCATCAAATTGTTTTTTCATGAAATTTTCCATCTAAACCAAACAAAAGAATTTCTCTAACTTTCCGCCTAATTTTTCTTTCCATTAAATTTTCTCTAATCCAAACAAAGCCTTAAACATTAAGAAATCATTTAAAACAATATCCTTTTAACGTCTGAGTAACCTAACTTACATACCATTTCAGGCTTATAATCCAAGCCTATAAAATTTTATATATTGTATTTTGTGGAATTAATTTCTTTAGAAGAATGTACATATGGGTGTAGATTTAGTATTTTATAAGTGAAAAGCAAAAGAATGTATTCCTTGTCAATGAAAAATATTTATTTTTTACCATGATAACATATTAATAAATATAAGTTTCGTTTCACAATTAAACATTTAAATGAGAGTGGCCGGTTGGTGATGAGTCTGTCTGAGTTATGGGTTATGATATCTTTTTTAAATTGATCCTCTAGGAATAAAAGTTTTTCTAATTTACTTTCCTTCCAATTTTTTTTTTAAATGACCTACTTGAAGCTAACTGCAGTTTAAAATCGTGTCCTGCTTACTTCCAACCGCGGTCTCAAACCATGTGTGGAGGGTGACTAGGTTTGATGTTGACTGTGCAGCCCAGTCAGCACATACATGGTGGAACCGTCATTTGAAACATGGTATAAATCAAATACAACCATCGTTTCAAAAAGTGGTTGATATTTAAGATCCAACCGCTTTTAAAACAGCAACTGGACTTAATCCAGATCCTGCTTCAAAAGGCTGCTTGATTTATAGAGAAACAATGTTATAAAAGACATATTTTTCTAATCAAGACCTTTCTTTGAAATGATAGTTCAATTATATCTAAAATGAACATATGCACGATCCTTTCTCTCGTGTGCTTCCCCTTTCTCTCATCTACATCGATCGATTGAAAGACAGCAAATAACAACAAGCTGATTCCACTAGGGGTCTTTAATTGTTTACGTTACCACAGATTCAACCAGGGTGCCTATGTGAGCAGGCGCCCGTCTGCTTGTTCCCCAGAGAATCCATTCTTGTTTAGAAATTGTCACTATTTTTGATAAGTTCACTTAATTATTGTATTGTAATGTGTTTATATTTTTTGATTGCTTGTTGTTTGAATTTGAGACTATGGAAGTGTTGATGAGCGTTGATAATGTTTCAGATATTTTATTTACTTATTAACCAAATAATTTTACTAAATATTTATTGATACATCATGATTGTAACTAATTGTTTGAAATTTATTTTATCATTTTGTTGATAGTGTTCAGGTTAAATTTATTACGTAACCATGAAAATACTTGAATGTGTCAAATTTGTTTATTCATATGTATTGTGCTGTTTTTTTTAACTTATTTAGTAGTCATGTCGTCTGATAAATCTTCTTTTGATGGTGCTGTAATGGGAACGTTAGAGACTCTAGATAATCCATTGTTTGATGATTATGATTGTGAAGAGTTAGAATGTTAAATGGAGGTATTGACAAAGATGAAGCGAGGAATACGGCAAGTAGATTATTTGGTGAATATAAGATGACGGACCTCACAATAGTTATGGAAATGTGGGTGAAACAAGTGAGTATTTTGGGACTGGTCAATCTTTGAACCCAATAATGGAGGATTTTAGTGAGCCACGACCGCATTAGATTATCTGACCTTTAATGTCATATCCAATTGGGTCGCCTAGGATGACACATTGGTACTATACAGAACTACTGGTAATAGTGAGTTTTTTAAAGACCAGACACTTGTTACTAAGAAAGAAGCGCTACATGCTTGTCACGTTTATTTTTGGGAAATTGGTGGAATATAAAGTGGCTAAGTCAAACATGATTTTGCTTAACTTGATTTGTGTGACAAAAATTTAGAATCGTTAAAAAAAGAATTCGGTGATGTTTGTTGTGAGTGTGTACGAATGACCTCACACAAATGGTTTCGATGTGAACCTGGGAATGATAATATTTGTTTGAATAAAAACTCCATTGGATGGGAGATGAATGAGTTTCATCTAGGAAAATTCATGTACGTCACTAGCTCAGATTGTGAAATACCTTTAAGGAGACGTATGAGTATGAAATCCCTTACCAGAAAGCTTGAAAAGGGTAATAAAAGGCAATGGAGACATATTTGGTGGCTCGGAAGAGTATTTATTGTTTTCTCGCGTACATGGAAACACTCTAATCAACCAATCTTGGAACCGTTGTGTACTAGTAGTCTAGTATAGGACGCATAAGGATGGAAATATCCTATATGTGGACCGTGTCTTTTGGGTATTTGCTCCAGCCATCCAGGCTTTCCTATATTATTGACCAGTTTTATTGATGGATGGAACATATTTATATGAAATTATGTGTAAATTTAGCTAGTATTCCTTATGTAGTGCTTAGAACCCTATGACAAATATTGTAGTGTTATTAATTATATAATGAATATTTTTGGTGTTATTATTTTCTATTGTTTGATATTGTTAGGACTCATGGGATTAACTCAGGTTTGAGTCAAGGCGAGTGAGACCGGGGAGCGAGGCTGTAGGGAATGAGGCCGTGGGTGTGAGGCCGCGGGGAGCGTGATCATGTGGATATGCCAGAGCTTTCCCAATCGAGGTGTAGTGAGAAGGCACCAGAGGTGAATTTATTAGCTATGAGGGATCAACAAGGTTCTATGAACACTACGCTTCTGATCAAGTAGGAGACACATCATTCCATGTGCATATTGAGAGTAGAGATTGATATGATCTTAGATGTGCGTCACCATCGAATATGGACTATGGATCTGAGCGTTCTGTCATTGGACTAGGTTGTCTTCAAAGTCTTCATTTGTCACAAAATAATTTTTAGCACAAGCAGTTAAAAAGTCTAACTCTCCTAAGATAATATGCTGGTGGACGCATACATCTTTTGTGTCCATCTTAAGAATATGAAAATCTGTAAGAAAGGGTAAGCAATCCACCTGCACCACAACATTTTTTACATCTCCCACAGGCTGTTGATGAGTGAGGTTAGTCAATTGAATATTATTATAAGTGAAAGTATCTACTGAGTTTCGTATGAAAGCCAAGCTTGCCCCTTTTGATCCTTGCATTCTGGTGTGAGCCGTGCTTTGACCATGGGTGCTATTGCTGCTTTTAGGTTGACTTTCCCGTCTCCCTTCAGCCTTCGGCTTTGAGTGCATATTTCCTTCAGAAATTTTGCATACTTCGAGAATTATTGGATTGCGACAACAAGTGAAATGTTTACTTCCACTTTTCAAAATAAACCCCACATCTCCTGGTCATCTATTGTATTCTTAGGAGATTTAATTTATGATGGAAATGGGAGAACAGATTTGGTATGAGTGAAGGATATCTGGAGAAGTTACCAGATTTCTAATTTCTAAAGCTACTGCTGTGACCATGTGTTAGACCTTCTTTCGCGCGCAGCCAAGTCAGCACTTGGGGCTTGTTGCTCTGGCATATATCGATCCTCTATGCACTCGTCTTCTTGATCTTCTGCTAGTGGTGGCATGCGTGACTATTTTTGGGTGCGATAGAGTCTTCGTCATCTAGTGTTCTACTCTCAGGTAGAGTGGCTCAGCTCTGTATTATTGCCCAGCCATCAGAGAGTATTTCTTCCACAGATTGAGTGTGAGCATTGCCCTTCGTTGCATTGATGTTAGATGTGTGATTTGTTGATCCATATTTTTTATCCTTGAGTTGAGCTCTTTGATGCATTCCTTTAGTTTTTTATTATTTGTAGGTTCACCTCAGGTCTCTGCAAAGAGGAACAATCGCCAATGGTATGTTTAATGGACATGCATACCTTACACTTTATGAGTGTTATGGACTTCAGATGTTGATTAACTCTTGCATCACAGCCTTCATCTCTGCAATTTCTATTGACTGGATATCTAGTGGTGGTGTAGGTGCTGATACGGTTGTATTTAAAGTATTGACCTTGCGCACTCCGTGAATTTGATGTAATGAGCAAATTTTGTACCATCTCTTTAATAATGGTCCATGCTTCATTATAATAGTTATTCATAGTTAAACCACCAGCTACAACATTGAGCATTCTCTTCTCTTGCACTATCATTCCTTGATGAAGATCGTGCCCTGCAAACCCTTGGTTTGGGCATTTTGTAAGCAATTGTCTAAAACAGTCATAGTATTCGTATGTTAGTTGTCTCGTCTGGTTGCTTCTTAATCCTATATATCTCTTTGCATATATGTGATGATTTTGCAGCATGATAGTATTTAACGAGAAATTTATCTTGCATCTGGTTCCATATAGTGATTATATCTGTAAGTGAAAAAAAAATCATTGTTTAGCATAATCTATTAAAGAGAAGGGGAATGCCTGTAACCTGTATCAGTCGATATCGGCCCCATCCAGCTTCATCGTGGTGCAAACTACGTTAAATTCTCACATACGACGTTGGACATTCTCTCCCGGTGTCCTTCGGAACTTAGAGAGTTGGTGGATAACACTTTCCCTAATTTTGATGTCCTCGTCTTTTCGGCTTGTATGAATAGCTGCTGATCATGGAAGATTGGGGTTGTCAGCTCCCCCAAGGCCCTCCTCCTTTGTTGTGGTTGTGCGGCCATGTTAGTTGCTTCTTGTTCTACTTGGTTTCTTTGTCGAATCAAAACTTTAGGATTGTCATAGAATGCGAATGCAATATCCTGAAAATTTGGGTTCATAAAGTCAGTTGAGACTGGTCTGAAAGGTTAGTACAGTCGATATAGTAGTTGAAGAAAATTTGGTAAATCTGATAGAGAGTTAGACAGTTCTTACGTGCTCGGTTATGATAGTCGCGTGCACGAGGATTCTATATAGATAGAATAGAAATAGGTCGCGTGCTTGGTTAACTTGACCGTGTGCATAGCAAGAATCTGACAGACTCAGAAAAAAGTAAAAACTTGGCAAGAACTTACTAGTTACTAAAGTAGTAATATACCTTAGTCCCCGTCAATGGTGCCAATTTGATAAGATCGTCATTGAGGGGTATTATGCAAATAAATTTACAATACTTATGCTCACTAGTAAGTAGTAAGTACAAGGTCAATTTGCAAGTACTAAGTTATTGTACATTTAATAACTAGATAATTAGATAATAGAAATGATATAAAATCGAGGGGATTTCAGTAATAAAAGTTCATCAAGACAAATAGCAAAGAGATCAAATAGATAAGCTTGTAGTTTAGGTAGCTCTGACTTGTGAGATTGTTAATCATCGATACCAAAGATTGAATTCTATTCATGCAATGAACTAAGCAAAATATACATCTTAAATATAGAGTGTATATAATTGCTCCTACTCTACATTCATCATACCCATAAGCGAGTGTTATGAATTATATGTGTAACATGCTATAGTAGGTTGTCAGCCTACCAACAAGATATATGTAACTATTCTATTATTATAGGGAATTCAAACAAAGTTACGTTTCTTTCACAGAACTTAGGATATGTTGCTATATATACTCTTATCGAATTGGAATTGGCTTTCTCTCTCAATCAAATCTAAGCGACTGGGCTACATGCAACGAGGCACTACACACATTGGGTTCAAAATCAACATTAGTAGAATTTATAAGCACAAATTACAAGTTTAAAGCACCTAAACTTTACAAGAGAATTCGCCACTAAGAGCCATAGATATAAGCATGAGTAAAAAAGTAGGAATACACCTTATAATACGACTCAAAACTATTCTAAGTCGTGCTCTTTTGCTGCTCTCCACACAGCCTTGAAGATTGTTGCATATTGGTTATCTCGCCTTGATGTTGTAGACATATGGGATGCTTGTCGGCCATGAGATGTCTCTTTAGGCTCCCTTGAACTCTCTTTATATAGGTGTGACATAACTTGGAGTTCAAGCTACATTTTGATGACATTCTTTGATGTAAAGTTCAAGAGATAATGATAGGATCCAGACTTCGTTAGCTCATGGAAATTAGAATCAAAGTAGGACTCAAATTAGAAAGTATATCTGCCCAAAGATCTTGTTTGTGATTTTGGCAGATATCCAATGATAATTAGGCTCTGATCCCTTATGGATAATTGTATTTACTTTCCATAGCTTCTTGAAATGCATGAATTGGACATCACGCGTGAAAGTTAAGCCCCTTAAAACTTAGAAGGTTTCTGTATACCGGATTAGGAAAATTGCAGCTCTAGCGCGCATGTGTCACTTAACCCCCTCGTGCTTGGCTCAAACGCACGCACACAAACCAAGTCAATTTCTTCCTTCATTTATTTGTGTGACATGTGTCAGCTTTCTCTCGTGCAAAGCACTGAACCACTGCGTGTGATTCTTGCACTCTTTTGATCACTATCTTCTGTCTGATTTTCTCTCCTTATCCGAACTTTGCTCCAAAACTGCCATTTTTAGCACATTTTTACATTTAAACTTAAAATATGCTTGAATTATAAAAACTAGCTTCAATCATTAAATTACACTGAAGAATGATCTAGAATTAGGTGCGTTAAGTATAAATGAGTCGGAATACTTTGGTATCATCAAGCATCAAAGCAAGTCCATCCAACTGAAGTGTGGTTCATCAAAGCTAAAGAACAAGGCGAGTCAAAATAAAATTAAGGTTTTGGGAATTGAGATGGATGGTGAGAGCAAATTCCAGTCCATGTAGAATGAAGAAGAAGATGATGGAGGGTTTGAGGAATAAGAGGTGGGGTGGGGTCGGGTAAGAGCTTCAAGAGATTGTTAAAGCTTGGGGTTGTGATGGTTGCTTTACGACTTAACTCTCCTTTAATGGGGTTGGAAGATGAGTACTCGGTGGTGCACAATGACCATCATGGAGCTGTGATGAGTCTCCCAACAATTTGGATGAAGATGTAGTTTCAGAGGACTTAGCTCTTGATCTGGTGGATGAGCTTACTACAACCTACACTAAAGGAACCGATAAGGCCCTGATCTTCTACATCATTTCTGGTCTATTGCTTGCATTCTTATGAGCTATTGAGTTTCAAAAGTTGAAGATAACAACCAAACCATTAACACAAAGGTTCGTCGATCCGATCAATGAGTTCAATGAAAATTTGGAGGGGGGTATTAATATTTTTGAAACACTGATGAACAATTTATCATTGGATTTATTTTTTGTTTTAGTGCGAGTGTACATTTTATTCACCAAATTTGATTTGTGGATGGAAAAGCTTTATATTTACATTGGTTTGATTCATTTTTTCAAATGTACTTCTATTTTTTTCTTGAGTTCCAAATTTGTGATTTTATTTGTTATACTAATGTGGTGAACTCACGATTCATTGATGCGTTGAATTCCAGATCTATGGTTGGTATGGTCGGGCATAATTGGCATGAAGTTTTATGAAAGATAAGGTTTTGGTGATATGGAGATGAGTTTTATTTTTTATTTGTTGTCTAGATGAGTACAAATTTATTTTGGTGCAAGTTTCAATTTTTTTATAATATCAGTGAATAGTTTGTTCACTAGATCAATTCTCTGTTTTTTTATAATATCAGTGAAAAGCATATTCACAAGATCGATTCTTTTTATGTGTATGCTTACATACTATTGGAGATTGTTCATTAAAAATATTTTTTATTGGTAATCTTTTAATGTAAAGGTATGTGCGAGTTTTTTTGTAACCTTGTGAATATTTATGCACAAAGAAGCATTAGTGAACATGAACTGACATAATCAAATATACCAAACCTTAGCTATGAATTAGCGCACCATGCACTAGACATATCTGATACAATACTTTGAAAAAATAAGATTTAATATGTTTCGTTGTCAAACACAAATGGTGGACATTTATCGAAAGACTTATTTTAGAGTAAACCAGACTCATTTTGAAAAAATTCACTGTACTGATGTACTACAGTATTGGTGAACACAAATGAATTAAAAATCCTAGTGGTGAACGTGTTGTGCACTTGACTTGGTAAGTGTATTTATTACAAAAAAAAAGTAATGACCTTTAGAAATTAGAATTTTCACTTTTTTTACGACGCCTTTAATTTATTTATTTTTTTGTATTTTATTTTTATTATTTTACCGCCTAAAATTCAAACAGATATATCTATTAAGTTTGTAATATCTCAAAATTAAGAACATATAGTTATCTCGTCATTGGATTTACTTGAGATTAATGGCAAGGAATGATCCATTTTTTACAAAAGAGGTGTTAACACCCCCATTTTCGTGTGGGAAATGAGAACCTTCAATTTGGTCAATGATAACTTGCCACGTATCTCACTTCAAAAAAGACATTTTGAAAAATGTTTTTACAACCACTCACGTGATACCACGTGCCCCACTAACTAACAACCACGAGCCACTCACAACTCGTCACATGTCCTACTATCTCTCAATTCCACTTTCCACATGCACTCTCTCTCCATTATTCAAACTCATTAAATCTAACTTCAATTCTTGAAATCAATTTATGAAATTATATTGAATACAATTTTAAAATAAAATTTGATTATCATACGTAAAAAGTATAAAGTTTAATTTAAGACTCATTTTTAGTATTTTTTTAAATAAATGCGATAAAGCACAAAGTACAACGAATAAAGTTTAAAATTCAAGGTTCAAAGTTTATATTTTTAAAATTTAAAACTTTGTACTTTGTATCATTTTGAATTTTAAACTTTTGAAAATTATGAAATATAAACTCTAGACTATTGATTTTGTATTTGGTGCTTTGTACGTTAAACTTTGTATTTTATCAAAGTCCAAACTGCACTTTACTATTAGACCACTATACTCTAACCCCTCTTCAAATTGTGACATGTCTCCTCCCCACCTCCCCCACTGTCATTTGTTCCAATTAATCAGGTTCATCTGTTGCTAGATCGGATGGATATTATGGAGTTCTCAAATCTTAGAGGATTTGGTGTTCTCCATGGAACCTCTTCATATATATATATATATATATATATATATATATATATATATATATATATATATATATAGGGGTTACACTAAGAACCGCAAATCATGTGAGAAATGAGAACTCAAGGCAAAAATGACGTTTTGTGTCTTGTATTTTGTAGACGCGTTTTGTGTCTTATGTCTTGTGTGTTGACACCATTTTTGCCTTGAGTTCTCAGTTCTCACATGATTTGTGGTTCTCAATCGAACCTCCGTCTATATATATATATAGGGGGTTCAAATGAGAACTCCCACTGTTCATTAAGAGCTGAGAACCCCCCCTAATATCCGTCCATCTTCAGATCGGACGGTCGAAAATGATCTGAGTGTATTTTAGAGAGGGAGGAGTATTTTGATCTTTCGGTCGCAGCCAATGATATTGCGCCACGGGCTCCACTATCTCCTTCTTTCAGTCAATCAGAACGCGCGACCCTATCACACACTCCATCTCTTTTCTACACTAAACTCATTTCTTTAATTTTGGTTTTAAAAAATGATTTATCTATTTAAATTGTTTATTTTCACAAATTAAAAGTCAAAACCATTTGTAGAAATTTACAAGCTTTAAATTAAGATCTATTTTGACTATTTTTAATTCACATTTTAATAATTTTTTATTTTAAAGTACATAGATTAAAACTCGCAAAGTATATGATTATTTACTTTTATAGTTCATTGAACATGCAAAGTACATCGAAAGAGCAATAATTCATTCAACGAACTATGTATTTTCAATCGATGTACTTTTTCGAAAACGTATCGAAAACCTATTCAATACGGATCTTGAATTGAAGCTTATAATATTTACATTTAATTGTAAAAAAAATTCAAAAAATTTCATGTAATTAGATAAATTGAGTTGAGTAAAATTGAAATAAAGATAAAAATGAGAGAGAGACAGCGCGCTGAGATGTCACGTCTACATGTGCGATATGTGTCCATGCAGATGCAAAGCTACATCAAGTTTTAGACATTTTTGCTCTTCTGAACACGTGTCGCGCACCGAGATTAGACACTTGGAGGCATCTAGACGAATATAGGTAGAAATGGACGGAGATTAGGGGGTTCGCAGCGCGTAAAATACATGAGGATTCTTAACAGATAAGAACCATATATATATAAGGTGCTATTGAGAATTAAATATTATGTGAAAACTAAGAACTGCACATGAAGCATTTGATCATCTAATCCAATGGACGGAAGAGATGGGACAAAAGATAATGGACGTAGGTGGGGTTACGACATGTGTGATAGTTTGAGGAGGATGGGGATATAATAGTCCAGAAGAAAAGTGCACTTTTCTGACACATGTCCACCACATGTCAGCCGCATTCTCTTTCGAAAACCTCTTTAAGTTGAGAACCGTTGTAGATAATTCTGAATCAATCATTTTGCACATGAAACAACAATGTATTAATTACTTGGTTACCTTCTCTGAGTTTATTTATTATACCTTATTAATTATATGAGATTTGTTTTTCATTTTTTTGGGTTTCAGATAGTGAACACTTTTCCAAGTTTATAATTTCTGAGTTATAATTATTTCTTCATAATCTTTTCTAAATGATAAAATAAAAAAGTGAATTTTTTTCTAGATTTTTTCATACTCAACTTTTTTTCTTGAATTATATACGCTTATTTTATTGTGGTAGTGAACATTGGAAGCGAACATGTTCACTGTCAAAAAATAAATGTTCGCTGTAAAAAAATCTGTATTCAGAATTGGACAACATATTCACGGCTTCAATTTCATTAGTGAACATATTCACTACTTCACATCAAATCACCAGAATTTGTGAACATATTTTTCGTATTTTTGTATAGTGAACATTTTTTAAAATCTCCGGAGTTCTATTTTTTTCAAATTTATTTAATAATAATTTTTTAAAATAATAAATAGATAATGAACATTGGTAGTGAATATTTTTTTTGATTTTGTATGTATATATTTTTTATTACGGTCGTGATCATTTATGGTGAACATGTTCACTGTTAAAACTCCACCCATACTGCACATTGCAAAAAATAAATATTCACTGTAAAAAAAAAATCCATAGACAATAATAAAAAATCAATAATTTTTAAATTTTGAATCCATGTACTATGCGACTATATACAAAGAAAAAAATAAAAAAACGGTGAACATAGTAAATTAATAAACTATTAACCATAATATCTAATCAGAATAGCCAAACATGAATACACAAATCATTAGAATGAAGAAAACAAATACATTGAACCAGAATATAAAATTAGAGCAGCCAAAACCACACAACTTTCTCCAAGCAATAATCCATTCCATAAATCACACTTGATAAATCATAGAAAACATAAAACAGAAGAGGAAATTGTATAGCTTCGAGTTCGCTTTAGTCTATAAATTTCTAGATAAAACAATCGCGAACTCAATCCACCAGAATCCCCCAGACCTCCACCTGATGTTGAATCGGGAAGTTGTCAGCCGCCGAAACAAAATCCATCCAGTGGAGAGGCTTTTTCATCATGCTCAAGCAAAGCAGCCAGATCTGAACTACTGACAAGGGAGAAAGTGAGGGAGAGCAGGCGACGCAGCGCGGGAGAAGGTGAGGGAGAGCGGGTGACACGGTGCGGGATGGAGCGGGTCGACATGGCTACCTTTTTCGAGTTAGGGTTTGTGAACGGGAGAAGATGGCTTAATATAGAAATATAAAAGATTGATGAAGAAAGA
Organism: Kalanchoe fedtschenkoi; assembly: GCA_002312845.1. Classification (NCBI taxonomy): domain Eukaryota; kingdom Viridiplantae; phylum Streptophyta; class Magnoliopsida; order Saxifragales; family Crassulaceae; genus Kalanchoe; species Kalanchoe fedtschenkoi. The sequence goes on from NQLW01000095.1 coordinate 6,704,907, forward strand.
GAAACAAAGAAATTAAGTATATAATTAGAGATAATTTCGTTACCATTACAGGAATTATGAATACCTATTACTAAATAGAATTATTAAGTACAATAAATAAAGTTAAAATCAAGAAATATCATAATTAAAACACAGTCATTTTACAGACAGAATGATTGGTCCAGAATTATCCACAAGATGTTCAGATCCACCCTCTCTATATATTATAATTAGGATAAAATCTGAAGGCTCAGATAAATGAAATGATATTGTGCACCAATTAATATAATTAAGAGTATAACATTGATTTGACATGATTTTTGTTCTATGAAGCAATAATTATTCACGAACCCTAAACCCTAAAATGGGGTGTCTTAACCATCCAACAGTTATTCCATCCCCATTGTCCATTGAGCCTTCTCTGAATAATCCCCTTTTCTGAATTATTGTCGATGTAAACATAAAAAATTAATTTTTCAGAAATTTTAGATCAAGTTTCTATTAAACTTTTATTTTCAGCTTTCACGACACAAAAACAGTTGCTCACTATCTATCACCCGAAAAATTGTCTACCTCCCCCAATTCCTTTTTTTCTCATAGAAATTTTAGCACTCACCCATCATCTCCCTTCCATCCCTATCAGGCCCGGTCCTGAGTATTTACGGGCCCTAGGCAAAATTTGGGTGCGGGCCCTTTAAATTTTTTTTAATTTAACATGTAGAGAATATTTTATAACATGTTAGAGTGGGTGATCAATTGGTTTGATGTTAGGATGAGTTGATGGAGATCATGGGTTCAAATCATCAGCTTTTAAAATTGGACGAGTGTTCACCATATTACTTATATGATTTTTTTGGGTGAGATGTGTGGCATGCTCCCAGGTCTTTGATTTTTGTTTTAATTTCTAGTATATATTTGGGTGTTTGAGCACATATATGATACCTATTCACTAATATTATTAATGGTAAATTTTGCTACTCCTTTTGTCATCTTTTACTTGTTATTTACATTAGTATTAATATCTTTTTTATTCTAGTTAATTTATTTTAAATGACTACTATATTATGAAAGATAGAATATGGATTAGACTTTTCATTATGAAAGTGGCACTCGTATTATTTATGCCTTAAATTATTTTTTCTTTTTTATTAATTAGATTTATTGATATATAAAGGGTTCAAGGACCTATCTGATGGATTGCCTGCATGGAAAAATGATAACTCAAAGACCCTTACAATGATGCACAACCATGCAAAATGGCTCATAAGCCTATGCTGCTTACATGCGAAAAGAGGCTCAGAAGGCGAGGGCATAGCGTGACGCGGTGGCTCTAACGTGGGAGGCATGATGCAGACAGACTCTATGCGAGCTTCGTGTGCGCAGCAAGCAAGTCGGAATGTAACCCGCGCGCTGAAAGGCTGCAAGTCTTCACCCTTGCTGAACCAAGGGGCCGCGGTAAAATGCATCAGACTTGCACGCAAGAGGTCCGAGGCGCTGACCTGGTTTATCCTATTAGCAGCCTACTCCCGAGACCATCCAAAAACTGTAGGCAAAAGTGTCATAAAAAGCTGCCGTGCTGGGCACCAGGCGCAGACGACGAGGTGCAAGTCACGGACAAAGATCGGTTACCAGAGAGTGACAAACAGATGGCCATGGATGGCCTAATCGTTGCCACCTCCGACGAGCTTTAAAGGGTGTACCGCTACTCCGGCAAATTTTTGCTGTTGGATGTGAATTTTAAAATTGTTAAACTATATATCAATGGAATGTTCACTATTAGATTTAAAAACACAGATCGTTTGAAAGATTTCACACGTTTGAACCTACGTATAAACATGATTTTGGTTTTAAAAGTTTCATTTGACATATAAAACTAAATGTTCATTTATAATGTAGAAAGAAATTATTTTCCATAAGTATTATATTGGTCATTATGTCTTTTATTATTTGTGTTATTTATCATTGTTTAAAAACTTTACGTATTTTTGATGTTCACTGTTATTTGCGTTCTTATGCTAGCTCGTTAACTCAACTACGGTAGCGACAGAGAAAAGGAAACACGGGACAACGAAGAATATGAGTAGTGATGAGAAGCATATGCTGAGGGCGCGGGCCGCACAGAAATGAGAGATCGATCCGTCGAAGCGGCTCATCAAGTCCGTCGTTGCTCGGGTGACGTTCGGGATCGTGAACTACGGGTTGTATCATGTATGACAGCCAGGACTTTACATGGACATAGTGTAGAATTGAAATGAAACGAGCGAGTAGTTTAGGAAAAAAAATTGTAAAATGTGAGTTTACTATCAAAAAAGCTATGCTTTTGAAGTGCAAATGGGTTGAATTAGCCTAGATTTTTTTTACATGGACGCTTTTCTTTGTAACGAGAGAGATGACGATGTGTTTCTATGTGGGCGCTACTTATGCATAGTTCCATGTTGCATAGTCCCATTACTAACATTTAACAATAGTTGCAGAAAGAAAGTTTGTCCAAATTAAAGTTATTGAAGTCTTTCTTATTTGCGTTCTTCGATATCACATGAGATACTTAATGGATTGGTGTTGATAGCAGTTAATAATGATCATTTGGAGAAAGTTGAGTATGAAAATTTGATGAAGGTTTTGTTTCAAAAAATATAAGAAAATTATTGTTATTCAAATAATGTTTTCTCTATGACTTATGTTTTTTTTCCGAATTGAATCTTGCTTTGTTAGTTTTATTTTCAGTTCAAGATTCTTATTTGGAAGTATGGTGATTGCCCCTCTTCCAACTATGTTATTATCACAGAGTATTTTTTTTTTCTTGTACTTCTTATCTAATAAAATCGAGGCTCTCATCACTCTTTTATAAAATAATTTTTTTAAACGATTAGATAATTAAGTTTCGTCAGATTTAGGCCCCAGTTTTAATTACGTACAGGGCCCAAAAATGTGTGAGCCAACCCAACTTCCCATACTCATATAACTTCAATGTAAGTTTGAGTTTGCAGAAATTAACTTTCTCTTTGGAAATAGTATTTGACAGTTTCTCCTCCTGAGAATATTATGCACCCTCAATTGTTCGTTGTTTTAGCTCAAACTAAACTCTCCTGTAATCTTTATGACTGAAGAGACACGAGTCAAAGTCGCCAACATTGTGTGCCTGCCTCCCCAGGGTAAAGCTTGAATCCCATGCCGTAAGCAAATAATCTGAGTTTTTTGAGAGTTGGTGTATTGGAGGTGTTGATGTTCTTCCAGATTCTGCATTAGTCTAAACGAAGTCATTCGGCACTACCTTACAAAAAAAG
>NQLW01000951.1:58051-73608 GCA_002312845.1 Kalanchoe fedtschenkoi
TGAAAACTCTATCCAATTTCTTGTAAATTCTTTTAGCACCTTGCTGGTTATTAGTCCAGGAAAGACTACCATCAGTAGAGGTAATATGAGTCAGACCTGATTGAATGATGAAAGATTTGAATTCCATCATACTACCATCATCAATCATTCTTCCACCTCTCTTTTCTGCCCAACTAGAAATAACATTAAAATCGCCTCCAATCATCTAGGGATCTTTAATCTGAGTGTTGTGATCAATCAGAGCTTCCCAGATTCTCCTCCTTCCATGTTTAGAGCAGGTAGCATAAATAAAGCTCATGAAGAAAATCTTGTTTGAAAAGACATGACAGGCTTTCATAGTAACAATTTGATCATCTGCATAAAACTTGGACAATATGATTTCACTACTCCACATAATGGCTATTTGATGGTTAATGTCAACTTCATAGTGGTGACCACTAAATCCCAGATTTTTGCTCAGCATGCTGATCCTTTTTGTTGCTGCCTTTGGTTCCAGAATACATAAAATCATTGGCTTATATTTGTTAATTAGAAATTTCAAATGATACCTTGTATCTTTGTTGCAAACTCCTCTTGCATTCCATATAATGATATTCATTGATGGTATTGAGGTTGGTTTCTTGAAGTGGCTCTTGTAAAAGGCCTTCTGTCCACATCAAATTGTTGCTTTTTATTTTTGCTTTGTTGGTTTTTGTCTCTGAGAGTTTCCTTTGGAGCCTCCTAAGATTGAACTTCAGGCAGTTGGGTCTGTGGCACCTGAGAAATCAATTCAAGATTGTTGATTACCTCAGTTGGATGTGTGTTGAGGTGGATTGTTTGCTGATCTGTTTTTGCTTCCATTAATTTCCTCCTTCTTATGTTTTCCTCTTTGGTTTTCAGCAGCTGTTTTCTAATTCTATGGATATGCATAAAGTCTTCATAGATGAAATCAGTTTTCCTGTCCTTGTACCTATTCAAAAGATCACTCATTGAGTTGGATCTTTCTAATACATATGTATGTTTTATCCCAAATATATCAGAATCCTCCTCAATTTGGCCAAGAGAATGGCATCTTTTGAGGCTTGGTAGCTGTTGTTCCAAGATTATGTTTCCATTAGGTGAATTTTTGCTAGGCTCCTCTCTTATTTCTCCCTCTTCTACCTGAACTGCTTCAGCTGGTTGGATCACCACAGAGGGCGTTTCTTTTTCCCCCTTATTAACTGGGATCCATTCTTGAATCGTTTTTCCTTGCTCTCCTATGTCTTTCCTCTCGTTTATTGTCTCTTGAGTGGTTTTTCCAGGTGGTTTAGTTCTCGCCTTCCTGCATTCCGCCAAGGTATGTCCATGTATCTTGCATCTTGAGCAGAATTTCAGATTTCCTTCATAAATTACTTCCTGCCACCATCCATGTCCATCACCTGTTTCAATCCATATTTCTCCAGGAAGAGATTTGGTTACATCTATTTCCACACAGCACCTAGCAAAGGAACATCTGGTTCTGTTTTTGGTATGCATATCAGTGTCCAGAAATCTTCCGAAGGGTTGGCAAAGGCATCGAAGAATTCCTTCATTAAATAGATCTGGTCTGAGACGGGGGAATCGCACCCAGGTAGAGATCACTGTTGATTCCCGTCGGAAGTGAAATTCTGGTGTCCATCGGAATAATCTGAAAAGTGATGTTCCAACTCTCCCCGGACCCTGTGTGAGCACTGTCGTCACATCTTTCTCAGATCTGAGAATCATCATTATATGTCTTCCATCTAAATCGCTAATTGTCACCGGATCCTCAAGCTTCCATGCCGATCTAAACTCTTTCTCAATCATGTTTACGTGTGGTCGTCCCATTGAGAATTTTGCAACGAGTGCATATTGCATCTGCATCGTGCACGCCGATGTCTCTGTTGCGGTGAACAAAATCGCAGGCTTGCCGTTCTTGTTGAGCGGCTGTCTTCGAGGAAGATCGATAATTGGAAACAGGGGATGTGTAGAACCTCTTGCAGCTGCTGCATATGATCTCTTGGTGTCATCTCTGATGGGATCTGGAGGTCGGAATTCCGGAGGTGGTCGGCCTGAATCCAAATTTCCTGTTTCATTCATTTTCTTCTTACGGATTTCCTTCCTCTCTTGTATTCATTATTCTCGGGATGCTTAGAAACATAGTTATTCAGAGTTTAAATATGATTGGTATAAGAACTAAATTTAGAATTAAATATATCACTCTCTAGGCTAGGATATTCCATCTAACGAAGATCGAAATGGGGATGGGTTATATAATTTACTTAGTGTAGTCAATAGCCCTAACAAACCAAAGACCAGAATCGACAGTTGGCCTAAGAATATTAAGTAGTTTGTTTATCATGTTGTATGTATAGGAAATATTAGTGTCTCACCCTTTGACTAGTATCTGTGAGCAACAAAGACTAGAATTGGGAAACAACACAATGCGAGAATCAATTATAGTGAATAATTCATTGTGTAGGAACACCTGAAAGTCAAACTTGCATGTAAATTATTGAGTGATATGCAGTATTATTAAAATTGCATGATATATTGTAAATTATTATTTACGCTTCAAGGATAACATGAGAGTTTGCATGTAACTTAGGTGAAGCAAAAATCCTAAGATATTTCCATTATCTGAATACAACTTTCCTTTTACAATTACTTGTGTTTTGCATAGTGACTAATTTAGTTTAAAACCAATCAGCTATGGTTAAATATTCATTAACTAGGATATAAGTGCCTCCGACAATCCCTACTTGTTCCTCTGAGTTTGAATCGGACTTTCCGAATATATTTGACTGCAAATGATGCCTGAAACATAATATTGACATATATATAAGGTCAAAACTATGTTTGTCAAATTGGCATCATTGCCGAGGATTAACAGGTTAACTGTCAGGAACTTTTAGCTTAGTTTTTGTTTAACTTAGTCTTAAAAATTTTCTTTTCCTTATTTAAAATTTCTTTTCAAATTTTTTATCTCACTTTGATTTCGTGCTTTTCAGGTGATAATAGTTTTGCATGCTCAAGAACCAAGACGACATATTGTTACTTTTGGATCTAGCGATAAAAATTCATTGTAAGCATGCAAAAGATCATAAATGAGCATTTGGACCGATGCGAATAACTCTATGGCTCATTAAGTGATGAAATGCGGCTTGTAAAAACTTAAATGTGAATGGTGGACACATGTGACGTTACAAGTATATGTTAGACCTAGACTTTTAGGCATCTTACCGTCAAAACCACATACTCAACCGCAAGAGCATTGTAAAGTAATATTTGAGAAGCAGGATTCTAATTCCACTGGTGATATGAGTATAGTGGCTAAAGCAGCTGGTGGAGACTTCCCCTGTAATTCAGTCACACTACGTAGTGGAAAGAAAGTTGGTAAGGAAATAGCCACACAAGAAACCATCACGAAAGATGATGGTAAGACACCAGAAGAATAGGTGGAGAAGCCTGTGAAGAATTCTGAAGATGACAAATATGTAGCTCTTCCAGCCTATGCCCAGAAAGTGCCTTTTCCTCAGTGCCTGCATAAATTTAAAGAAGACAAAGATTCAATAAATTCGTAGAGGTAGTCCATACATTATATATTAATATGCCTTTTATTGACTATGTCACGCAGGTACCCTCCTATGCCAAATTCTTGAAGGACGTGATTGCAGAAAAAATAATCATTCATGATCTAAAGATACTTGGTCAGTGCAATACATTAAGAGATGTATACCAAAGTTAGAAGATCCTGGTAGTTTCATCATACCATATATGATCGGTACCACTAGATTTGATCATTGTCTCACTGACCTCGGAGCCAACACGAGCATAATGTTATACTCAGTATACCCTCAACTATGCCTAAAGCAGCTGGAAGCAACACAGAAGACTTTAAAGCTTGCTGACAACTCAATTTGGGTAATGAAAGGCAAGATTAGCAATATTTCAAATATGATTAATGGATTCTATCTTCCTTGTGATTTTGCAGTAATGGACATGTGAACTAATAGCGGGATAACAAAAATATTTGGACGTCCACTCTTAGCCACTGCTAGTGTTGAAGTTGAAGTGTGAACTCGGAAGATGACACTGAATTTTGATTGAAAAACTTTAGATCTTTCAATATGAAATAAATCTCCCCAATCTGTCAAATATTATTGTATTAAAAAAATTGCAGGATGGTTCATGACACAGAAGCTGACAAACTGTACTTCAAAACTGTAAAAAGTAACTAAATCTAGAAAGCTAAGGAGAGGAAAGCTGATGTTGAGCCAGGAAAGGAGACTTACCGCCCAACATGGAAGCGAAGAGAAGAAGCAGTAGCCTCGGACCATGACCTTACCAAAAGGAATGTGAATTTTTTATCAGATTTAATAAATCATAACAAAAATTTACATTTATATCCAGGAGCTAGCCATGCAAAAGAGGAGTTGGTCAAATTGATTAACTATTTATTATCAAACGAGTCCAGACATAGTAACAGAAGATACATTAAAGCTTTTAAATAAGGTAAAAAAAATACAAAATCAAAGCAATCTGGATGTAAGACCGATGGGAAAAAGGGAGCTCAAAGGTCTAGAAATATTATCAAAGGTCACAGGACGATAAGATAAACTAAATGATGAAATATTATGTCCTAGTGGCGGTCACTACTATACCTTAAGAGCATGGAGAAGATGATGCCTACTGGGAAGGGATCCTCACGAAGTACTTCTCAGTCATGATTCTAGGCGTACAATGTTTCGCAAGATGTTAACCTAGGCATTTACTACATTATTGTTTAAATACGGCGTTTTGAAATCAGCTCGTATACGGCGTTTAAACTATATACGGCGTTTAAGGGTATAAAACGTTGTATATAGATTGAAGAACCGAACTACGACGTTTTTGTTTACACTATATACGACGTTTAATGAGATAAAACTCCGTATATAGTATAAACGGCGTTTTCTAGTAGAAAACGCCGTCTAAAGCCTAATGCTTAAACGGCGTTTACTATATATAAACGTCGTTTAAGCTGTATGAAACTTACACGGCGTTTATATATAATGAACGTCGTTTAAGCATTAGGCTTTAGACAGCGTTTTCTACTAGAAAACGCCGTCTAAAGCCTTTGTAACTATAACGGCGTTTTGTACCAAAAAACGTCGTCTTATGGTTACAGTTTATACGGCGTTTTTTCATTAAAAACGCCGTATCCTAGTAATCCTATTCCTTGTCCGTTTCGACTTTCCCTTACCTGAATTTGTATATATATATTAGTGTTTAACGGGTCTTGGTTTCATAATTCAGTGATAGTCTGTTTCACAATTTCGTATTCCTATTACTGGTCATATTAAATAAGTATGTATGATTTTATAAATTCGCCGTATTAATTTTATTATTTGTATTTATATGTATATATGTGACTTTTTTATTATGTTTTTTTTCAGGTATAAAGAATGACAAATCGAAATTGGATGAAATCAAGTCGTCTCAGCCGGGAATACAATGTCGGATTACGAGAGTTTTGTGAGTGTGCCAAAGCATATTGCGAGAAGCAAGGCACGAACGAGGTTCGTTGTCCCTGTATTAAATGCGGGAATGGAAGTATGGTCGTTATTGCAGAACTAGAACGTCATCTTTGCCTTTACGGTATTGACGCATCATACACTGTCTGGTACTTACACGGTGAATCATTAGGCGGGTCTCAACCTGTAGAAGCTGAACATATAGAGGAAAACGCTGATGACATTTATGAGGATGATGATTTCAGTACAATGCTGAATGATCACTTAGCTGCCGATAATGAAGAAAATACGGAATTATTCGAAGCAGTCAAGAACGATGCTGACACCCCTCTGTATCAGGGATGCACACGTTTCAGTAAATTATCCGGAATGCTGAAGTTGTACAATCTGAAAGCCAAATACGGTTGGAGTGACAAATCTTTCACGGGTCTCTTGTCACTACTCAGCGAGATGCTTCCCGAACCAAATGAGCTCCCGAAACGAATTTATGATGCGAAAAAAATGCTTTGTCCAATGGGTATTGAGTACAAAAAGATACATGTGTGCCCAAATGATTGTGTGCTTTACAGAGGTGCCTACGAGAATATGACAGAGTGCCCGAAGTGCGGTGCATTATGACATAAGCAGAAAACTGTGAACGGAGAGAAGGTCAAATGCGGACCTGTGAAGGTCTTATGGTACCTCCTGGTAATTCCCAGATTCAAACGGATGTTTGCAAATTCAGAAGAATCAGAATTGCTGGTTTGGCACTCAGAGAAGAGAGTTGAAGATGGAAACATGCGTCACCCGCTCGATTCAAATCAGTGGAAGCAATTTGACGTTCGGTATCCAGAATTTGGTAACGATCCAAGAAATCTGAGGTTAGCGTTAAGTACCGACGGTATGAATCCGTTTGTAAATATGAGCAGCAGAGACAGCACTTGGCCTGTCCTTATCGTGGTTTACAATCTATCTCCGTCATTGTGCATGAAAAGAAAATACATGATGCTGGCTCTCATCATATCTGGCCCGAAACAACCCGGTAATGACATCGATGTGTACCTCGCTCCTTTAATAGATGATTTGAAGATGCTGTGGGAGAGAGGAGTTCAGACGTACGATGCACACAAGAATGAAACATTTATGATGCGAGCCATGCTATTCTGCACGATCAATGATTTTCCTGCTTACGGAAATCTATCTAGTTACAGTGTCAAAGGATACAAAGCATGCCCGGTATGTGAGGAAGACACAGATTCTTTGAGATTGTAACACTGCCGTAAAATTGTTTACACTGGTCACAGAAGATTTCTTCCACATTCACACCCATATCGAGGAAAGAAGGCTCAATTTAATGGATCGACAGAACATAGACATGCGCCTGCGATTCCGACAGGTGATGACATTTCATCGAAAGTTAAAGACATCGAGATATCTTTCGGAAAGACGACGAAATCGACAAACAACGGTCCATGGAAGAAGAAGTCAATTTTCTTTACATTGCAGTACTGGTCAAGTCTACAGGTGAGACATTGCATAGACGTCATGCATTTGGAGAAGAACATCGCTGAGAGTTTGATCGGAACATTGCTTGATATTAAAGGTAAGAGCAAAGATGGGCTTGCTACCAGACTTGATTTGGTAGAGATGGGAATAAGAAAGGAACTGGCGCCCCAAGTTATCGATAATCGGACATTCTTACCACCTGCTAGTTACACGCTATCTCGAAGAGAACGTGAATCATTCTGCAAATGTCTTCATGATCTTAAAGTTCCGTATGGATACTCATCAAATATCAGAAGTCTCGTTTCTATGAAGGACCTGAAGATAATGGGCATGAAGTCACACAATTGTCATGTTCTAATGCAACAGTTACTTCCAATCGCCATACGAGGAGTCTTACCGAAAAAAGTGCGGCTCACGATAACGAAGCTTTGTGCGGCATTCAGCTCGATTTGCAGTAAAGTGATAAGTCGCGATACATTGGATCCATTACAGGAACACATTGTGCTCACCCTATGTGAATTGGAGATGTATTTTCCGCCTTCTTTCTTCGACATAATGGTTCATCTTGTGGTGCACGTGGTGAGTGAGATCAGAGAGTGTGGTCCGGTATATATGAGGTGGATGTATCCATTTGAGCGTTGCATGAAGGTCATGAAACGTTATTTTCGGAATCGATTCAGGGCAGAGGGATGCATGGTGGAGGGATACATTGTTGAGGAATCTGTTGAATTTTGCACGACGTATTTAGGAAACACAGATGCGATAGGTGTGTTCGTCCCTCGTCTCGTAAAGAATGTTGAAGGTTGTGGTCATATCGGGCAGGAGGTGAAGCATCCGAGGAATCAAGATTTAATTATGGCACATTTTTACATTTTAAATAATTTGGAGATCATGATTCCTTTTGTGGAAGAGCACCTTAATTTGCTGTGGTCACAACGTCGTAGTGGTGATGGTGATCATTGGGTGCAGACTGAGCATAAGCGTAGATTTTCGGGTTGGTTTTCACAGAAAATAGGTTTTCTTTTAAATTCAGACAAAGACAGTGTCGATCAACAATTAAGATGGCTCGGTCGCTGTGTTCCTCTCCAAGTACTGAGTTATCGGGGGTATGACAATAACGGTTACAGTTTCTACACCAGAGAGCAAGATTCGAGAAGTGTGATGCAAAACAGCGGTGTCACTCTGGCCTCTGTTGAAGATCAATCATACTTCGGAGTTATAGAAGAAGTTTGAGAATTGGATTACACTCACATGCGCATACCCGTATTCAAATGCGGGTGGGCGGATAACCGGTACATTCGTGATGATGAGTTTGGGTTTAAATTAATAAACACCAAGCGTCAAGGATATAAGGATGATTCATTCATTCTTGCGGAGCAAGCGAAACAAATTTTTTATGTGACTGACCCTATCGACCCAACTTATTCCATCGTAGTGAATGGAAAACAGCAGCATATGATAGAAGAATCCCTCATTGACGATGATATTGTTCCTGTGATATCGAGAGTACCCAGTTCCGTTTACATGTTGATGATGGAGATGCATATTGTCAAAGAACAGATCATAGTGAGGGTATTTGGATACAGACATGAAATTTTGTTAAGTTTTTAAGTTTTTTACTTTGCAAATTTTTGTAATTTCTTTTATAAATTTTATTTTTTATTAATTAATTTATGTGTTAAAAGTAAATATTTGAATGAAAATCGAAGGTGGTATTCGAACGGATTTTTTTTAAAAATTAAAATATTAACTTATACAGCGTTTATAGAAAATAAACGCCGTTTACATTCTAAAATTTTGAATTTTTAATTCGACTATAATTTGCGCGTAAAATAATTAAAACATTATACGGTGTTTATAATAAAAAAATGGCGTATAAGTAACGAAAAAAATTAAAATTAAAATAACTTATACGGCGTTTATTAGATATAAACGCCATATAAGCTATTTCAATAACATATACGGCGTTTTTGAGTTAAAAACGCCGTATAAGGACTTACCATCCTCACTTACTCGGCTGAACTCAAATCGAGAAACCCTACCAGCGAACGACCGCCGCCTGCTCTGAGCTTCAACCACCGCTTAAGGGATCAATTCTGCATCGATTTTTCTTACTAAGGTAACGATTATGACGCTTTCCTCATATTATACATATATATATATATATATATATTTTATTTACACTGAATAATTGATTTTAGTTGTTGTTGGCTGCCGGTTATGGTTGAGTGTTATGATGCTTTCCAGCATATTTTTTGTAAAGTTATGGTTGATTTTAGTTGTTGTATAGCTCCCGAGAAAAAAATATTTCATGCTAAAATAGAAAACGATTTGTAAAGTTATATTTGTCGTTTACTGTTTTTTGCTGTTGAGTGTTAATTTGTCGTTTTGCTGTTCGGATTGTATTTCGCCATTAACAATTTATTATTGGGTATGACAGCACACAATGTCGAGCAGTGATGAACATGGGAGGCGCGGTGAAATCCGTCGTGATGGAGCCGAAGAGGGCAGAAAGAAAGGTCGACGCGGAACAGTGAAGATGTCGAAATTAGTCAAGTTGCGGTCGAAAGGAGAGCGTCTTCACGTTACGTGGGACGAATATGGTGATCCGATTAGAGATAATGGGAAGATGTTCCGGAGTGAACTGGGATTGAACGCTCGCAAAATGGTGCCGTTGACGGCACATCGAGATTGGCGAAAAGTGGACAAGAGGTTCAAAGAGTACATCTGGAACTCCATGACGGTAATATTTTTGTGTATGTTAAATTAATCAAATGTAATATGTTATATGAAATTGATATATTAATTTCTTTTTTAATTTTCAGAAAGCATTCACCGGGATTGAAGATCGCAAGGAGCAGGAATTGAGACAAGCCGGAAAGTGATATCGAGGGTACCCAGTTCCGACTTACATGTTGATGATGGAGATGCATATTGTCAAAGAACAGATCATACTGAGGGTATTTGGATACAAACATGAAATTTTGTTAATTTTTTAAGTTTTTTACTTTGCAAATTTTTGTAATTTCTTTTATATGTGTTAAAAGTAAATATTTGAATGAAAATCGAAGGTGGTATTCCAACGGAATTTTTTTTAAAATTAAAATATTAACTTATACGGCGTTTATAGATAATAAACGCCGTATAAATTCAAAAATTTTGAATGATTAATTCGAATATAATTTGCGCGTAAAAATAATTAAAAACTTATACGGCGTTTATAATAAACAAACGCCGTATAAGTAACGAAAAAAATTAAATTAAAATATTTTATACGGCGTTTATAACATCAAAACGCCGTATAAGATATGGTATATACGGCGTTTCTAATATCAAAACTCCGTATAAGTTATTTTAATTACTTATACGGCGTTTGTGAGTTCAAAACGCCATATAATGACTTACCATCCTCACTTACTCGGCTGAACTCAGATCGGGAAACCCTAACAGCGAACGACCGCCGCCTGTTCTGAGCTTCAACCACCGCTTAAGGGATCAATTCTGCATCGATTTTTCTTACTAAGGTAACGATTATGACGCTTTCCTCGTATTATACATATATATATATCTTATTTACACTGAATGATTGATTTTAGTTGTTGTTGGCTGCCGGTTATGGTTGAGTGTTATGATGCTTTCCAGCATATTTTTTGTAAAGTTATGGTTGATTTTAGTTGTTGTATAGCTCCGAGAAAAGGATGTTTCATGCTAAAATAGAAAACGATTTGTAAAGTTATATTTTGTCGTTTACTGTTTTTTTTTCTGTAGAGCGTTAATTTGTCGTTTTGCTGTTCGGATTGTATTTGGCCATTAACAATTAATTATTGAGTATGACAGCACACAATGTCGAGTAGTGATGAACATGGGAGGCGTGGTGAAATCCGTCGTGATGGAGCCGAAGAGGGCAGAAAGAAAGGTCGACGCGGAACAGTGAAGATGTCAAAATTAGTCAAGTTGCGGTCGAAAGGAGAGCGTCTTCACGTTACGTGGGACAAATATGGTGATCCGATTGGAGATAATGGGAAGATGTTTCGGAGTGAACTGGGATTGAACGCTCGCAAAATGGTGCCGTTGACGGCACATCGAGATTGGCGAAAAGTGGACAAGAGGTTCAAAGAGTACATCTGGGACTCCATGACGGTATTATTTGTGTCTGTTAAATTTATCAAATGTAATATGTTATATGAAATTGATATATTAATTTCTTTTTTAATTTTCAGAAAGCATTCACCGGGATTGAAGATCGCAAGGAGCAGGAATTGAGACAAGCCGGAAAGGCTAAGAGGGATTGGATATCGAAATTGAACAAGAGGTACATTGAGAAGGGAGAGGACCCATTCGAGGATTACAATTTCATTAACCGCGAGGTTGGTTTTGTTGTATTGATTTAATTTATGTCGATGTTTTTAATTTTATTCATCATTTAATTTATTTGACCTGTTTCTTTTTGAATTTGTAGGAATGGAAAGAATTCGTGAATAGGAAAAAGGAGGTTGATGCTCTTAAAGAGTCGGGAGAACAGAGTGTGCGTGCTAGAAGCAATGTATACCCACACACAATGGGTAGGGCTGGATACAAGTTAGCTGAGCGTCGTCTTAAAGAACAGATGATAGCTGAAGGAATGCCTGAAGAGGAGGTGGAATCTCCGTGGTGGCTCAACTGGGAGACTGAATCTCCAAACTCGAATCGGGTTTTTCGCCTTTAGCCTCACGTTCCTGCTGTCTGCGACCACAGAGGGCCTGCCTATCTTCCTAAGGGAGAGAAAAATATTGATGAGGGAGACAGCAAGAGGAGCATACAGAATATCATCATACGTGGTATCGAACACATTGTTCTTCATCCCATTTCTCCTTGTCGTGGCCATTCTCTACGCTGTGCCAGTGTATTGGCTTGTAGGATTGAGGAAAGGGCTGGATGGATTTCTTTACTTTCTGCTCGTGGTTTGGATAGTTATACTGACGTCCAACTCATTTGTCGCTTGTTTCAGCGCGCTTGTGCCTGATTTCATCATGGGAACATCGGTCATTGCTGGGGTCATGGGCTCTTACTTTCTGTTTTCAGGGTACTTTATAGCGAAAGGCGATATACCATGGTACTGGAGTTTTATGCACTACCTGAGCCTGTTCAAGTATCCGTTCGAATGCTTTATGATTAATGAGTTCGGAGGCAAAAGCGGGCGGAAGATCTGCGTTCAAAGTGTTGGCGAGGAATGCATTCTGTATGGTAATGACTTCTTGATGCATCAAGGCCTGAAAGAGTCGCAGAAGTGGAGCAATGTCTGGGTCATGATAGGTTTCATCTTCATGTACAGGCTCCTTTCTTATCTGATTTTATTATACAGATCTCACAAAATCAAGGGTTGAAATAAAGTATCTGCTATTTCCAGTAGCTATCAAACATCCAACTTCAGCATTTTTCTGATGGAATTCATTTATGCGGACTTAAACAGATTTCAAATAAAAAACAGTTCTTGCATTGTCAGTATATACCTTGAACCAATCTTGAACTGTAGAACTGTGAGAGCAAATTGTCTAGGAGAACAAACAGAACTCAGGACTCAGGAGGTCATCGCAAATCAGCCTCTCTCAAACAATGCCCATGGTAGATTGAATCGTCTTATAAGGATCTTTATAGACCATCTAATGAACGATATGGGATACAAACCACTACTCAACACTAACTATTAGAAATCTATATCCGCCAGTACCCATTTGTTGAGTTTTCAGTCTATAGATTCGGTTAAAGACAATGGAGGTCTTCTGTAAGTGGTTATTTAAGCAAGAGTTGTTTGGTGTATAGTTGTAGTTCGGTAGGGTGCGTTGTGTATTTAGATTGGGCGGCACATGTAATTTTGTAAACTAGAGGGACCTAACTTTCGCGCCTATATAATGGCCTAACGGTTCATAAAAGCTTCTGCACTTTTCTAGAGAAAGAATGCTTTCTTTTTGGTTTCCGACGGAGCTACAACAATGTCGTTTCTCGATTTTCTACATGGTATCAGAGCATATTTGTCTCTGATTAGCTTTCACTTTCTTTCTTAAGCATAATCTCAAGTTCTTGGAGAATTCTGATGGCTGAACCAATCTTTATCACTGTTCCGACACCGACGAACACCAGAATGGGTGCGGCTGCGATTCTTGGAGATGATATATACTTTGTGAGTGCGACTGAAGTTACTGACCGTAGTTTTGTGAGAGAGTTACTTGTTGGACTAGAAAACTACATCAAATGGAAGCTTTCAATGGACATCGCGCTGTTGGCAGGTCAAAATTAAAATTTGTTCGAGATGAGTATCCCAAACTTTCTAAAGTAAATCTTCATCTAAAATGGTAAAAGTGCAACGACATTGTTATGTCTTGATTAATTAGCTCTGTATCAAAGAATATTGCTTGGTTTCAGTATCATTTCCTGGCGCATGAAGAAACAAGCCATTGTGTCTCGGTCTTCTGCGCAGAGTTTGAATATCGGTCCATAATTGATGTTTGTTCTGAATTGGTGTGGCTTGCTCAATTGCTGACTGATTTGTGCGTTCCACTTTCTTCTCTAATTTCTCTCCCTTGTGACAAACAGAACAGGCAATTCAGCTTGGTAGCAAGGCAGCAGGTCTTCTGTAGGTGACCGGATCAGCCGGTTCGACCGGGAACCGGAACAAGTACCAGTTCGATGTATATTTTATAGGAGTGTAAGAAAAAACCGGCGGACCGATAAATCGAATCAAACCGAACCAAACCGATCAGTTTGGTTCGGTTTTGTTTTAAAATGATCATTCAGAACCAAGATGAGATGATCAAAGCGGGTCGTCTGTCCGAGCCCTATAAAGGAATTACTGACTGCTTTGCAAGAACGATAAAAGATGAAGGTGTTCTTTCTCTTTGGAGAGGCAATACTGCAAATGTCATTCGATATTTCCCCACTCAGGTCTGTTTCTCCTTCCCCGCGTCACTCTTTCACATTTAGGTGAAGGATATGTGAATTTTAATGAGTAGCTTGGACTTCTAATATTCTGTTAGATATACAAAATTGGCATTTCGGTGTACTAGCTGAGGTTGCATTGAAAAAAGTGCTGCTTTATTCATCTTAGTGGGTTGTTTTTTCGATACTAAACTTTGGCGAACTCTCATTTTTCTTCTGGGAAAAATCTTTAGTCTGTTGAACTAAGGCTTTGATGTATTATTGTTATTTCTGAACATCAGGCACTGAACTTTGCGTTCAAGGATTACTTTAAGAGGCTTTTTAACTTCAAAAAGGATAGGGATGGCTACTGGAAGTGGTTTGCTGGTAATTTGGCATCTGGTGGGGCTGCTGGTGCTTCATCCCTTCTCTTTGTCTACTCTTTGGATTATGCCAGGACACGTTTGGCTAATGATGCTAAAGCTGCTAAGAAGGGAGGTGAGCGACAGTTTAATGGCCTGATTGATGTTTACAAGAAGACCATCCAGTCGGATGGTATTGCTGGTCTGTATCGTGGATTCAATATCTCGTGTATTGGAATCATCGTCTATCGTGGGCTTTATTTTGGAATGTATGATTCTTTGAAGCCTGTTGTTCTTGTCGGAGGAATGCAGGTAAGCATATCTTTTGGAATTTGTATTCACGTCTCTTCATGTAATGATCAAAACAAACTGGTATTGGATATTCTTTTGTGGGATGTGAATAATAGAAAACTTGAGATTCCAGTCTCTAAGGCTGTGTTTGGTTTAGCGAAAATTTGTAGGGAAGGAAAATTTGATGGAAAATTAGTAAAATCCATTGTTTAGTTTAAATGGAAAATAGGAGGGAAAGAAAATTAGGTGGAAAATTTGATGGAAAATATAATTTTTATCTCTAACAAATCAATCCAATCAAATTCAATGTATCTCAAACAAATAATCAATTTTTAAACAAATTCAATGTATTTCATCAAATTCAATGTATGAAGTGATGAAATGTTGATATTTTTGACATATTTTTCCATAAAACTTTCCATGATCATGGAAAATGAAATGGATTCCAAATAATTTTCCTTGACATTTTCCTAATGAAACCAAACAAGAAAAAATTAGATGGAATCCTCCAAGAATTTCATTTTCTTTCTATTTTCCCTCAAATTTTTCTTTCCATCAAATTTTCCTTAAACCAAACACAGCCTAAGTCTTGTATACGAGACTTTCCTTTCCTTATATATATAACATATTAAATTGCATGCACGTGAATATGTGACAAGATAGCTGTACAAGGTCTTGTCACGGTGCTCTCGACAATAACAAATTTGATGTAGGCTGTGTTAGATATCCATATTTGCAAAACTTTGGAGTCATGGTGTTTCCACATCCATGTCGTTGATGTTATAGTGAACATGAGTAGCCTTTCACTGATTTAACAATTCATTATTGTTTCTTTCAGTTTGTAAGCGAGTTCTATGCGCTAATGATCTTGTCTAATTATGTGACTGAACTGAAAACTGCCTAAACTTACTCATGCTATATTTGGCATATCCAGGATAGTTTCCTCGCTAGCTTTTTGCTTGGGTGGGGTATCACTATAGGTGCTGGTTTGGCCTCTTACCCAATTGATACGGTACGGAGAAGGATGATGATGACC
>NQLW01000953.1:0-14047 GCA_002312845.1 Kalanchoe fedtschenkoi
CAGGAACGTGAATTCATTTTCACCACATCGAAAATATTATAGGCCTCTGTGACTTGACCAGCATTCTTTTTTGAGCTCACCTTTTCAGTTGGTCATAGAGCTCATGCAGAGCATCAGCAAGCAAGACAATTTTGTCTCTCCTATAAAACACATTCACGGCCAAAATGCCTGAGCCTTCCATATGTATCTCCTTATCACCACAAGAAGCAGACAACGACCACAAGTGCATTACCATATAATTTCCTCCCACATTACTCATCAGAAGTTTCCAGCGTCATCTTATGAGATTCTGAAAGCACAGACAACCATATCCCGATAAAATAAAAAACCAAGAATCGCATAAAGGCTATTTCATCTCTTTCGATCAAGTTGAACTGCCTGGCATGATGCATCACTAAGTTATATTTAAAATCAAATACAATATCAACATTTGACAACCGAACTAGTACAAGTAAACAAGGAAACAAATTCACTTTATGACAGTTTATTGATCTGGGGTTTATATTAAATAATATATAGTTAAATTCAAGTTCAAAAGTTATACGTCCAGAGGTTTTTTTTTTTTAAAAAAAAAGACAAATACAAAAACATATACGACCGATGATGAAATTGGGATTGGATGATTGGATCATCTATAAGAGATTGAGGTGTAGAGCTTGCTGACACAACTCGGAAGCCTTTTGTGCTTAGGTCATGGAGATGCTTGAAGAGCAACTAAGTACCCTTTACTTCAGCCCACTGGCGGATCCAAATGTTCATAAGGGGGTCATATGACCCCTCTCAATTTGTAATTTGGTGTAAAAATTCTTCACATTTATTATATAACTTTTATGAAATTATAAAAATGACCCTTACAAATCATAGTCACATATTTATAATCTAAAATTTACAGTTCATCCAGTCCAAATTTATATACATATATATATATATATTAGGCTTCAGCCAGACAGATAACTGCAAGGCGACATTTTGAATGAAATTGCTCTCCAGACTCTGATCCTGCCCACTCAAGCGTTCGAGGCAGAATCTTGAACGAAATTGCTCGTGGCTCCTAGTCTTCGTTTCCTCCAAGGCCACCATCAAATCCTTTCCAAAGAAAAAGGAATTGCATCCGGTGCTGGTTCGCAGGAAGGAGAATTGATCACAATTCTCATTTGGGTTCTGATGGTTTATTGATTCGATGTTGGTAAATAACTCCTACTATTACTATACCATAACAGACCAAAAGTTAACATATTGAAGGCAATCATTGTTGAACTTCAGCTAAGAAAGCGTAAGAACCATGAACAGAACTTCAATATTTGTCAGAAGCAGAAAAATCTGCGCTAGACGCTAAATGCATGAAAAATATCAGAAAAAAATTAGGATGGGCAACAAATGTGGAGAATAGAATGATAACTAGACATGAAGCTATTTCTATCATCTCAACCAACTTAATTAGACATACCAGTTCCTGCCGCGCTAACCACTTGACTTGCACACACTGTATATTACTTACTGGGCAAGCATAGATCATCTCGTAGTTAGCCCTCTGTCGAACACATCTATAACTTCCTGTTTACTCCAAGATTCGTGATGCTATCAAGCATACAGCACAATCTGCTCTCATAAGGATTCACCGAGCTATGTCATCTGCGTCAGTAAATTTGGAATTTTCAGTGGCTGGAAGCAAAATAACACATCAACACTAGCCAAAATGTGTTTTACCTAATCTTGTTTCTCTGATGTCTCAATCAGAGCATCAGCAACTAGCCAATTGTGTTCCTCCAATGAAAGACATCCACAACTCAAGTGCTTCTGACTTGCATCTAAATCTCCTTATCAGCGCAGGCGACAACAAGCTCAACGTTTACCTTATCCATTTTCCCCCTACATGGCCCATCAGATGTTTCCAGCACCATCTTATGTGACTCTGAAAGCACACACAACGAATATCATTGTGATGAAAATGAAAACACAAACCTGAAGGTGAGTCCAAAGGGCATCTACTTTGAGCAATAATTTCATCACCTTGGTGCATTCTGATAAACACTCATTGAGGATCACACTTCGCATCAAACAAGAACTGCATAAAGGCTGCTTCATCTCCTTCAACCAAGCTATACCCACGCTCCTTTATGGTTCCACTATCATCCATCGATTTCCTCACATCTTCCGCTCCATTCCATTCACCGTGTGAGGCATATATATTAGAAAGCAGCACGTAGTCTCCGCTATGATCTTGTCTAAGTCCAAGAAGCTGCTCGTTAGCAAGCTTACCCATTTCGACATTACCATAAACTTTACACGCCCCAAGAAGCGTGCGCCATATTATGCAATTCGGTTTAATATGCATCGTCTCAATCAACTGAAGTGCCTCATTCAATAGCCCAGCACGGCCGTACATGTCAACCATGCAACCAAAGTGCTTTATGTTCGGCTCAATTGTGTACTTGCTCTGCATCATGTTGAAATATCCACGTCCCTCTTCAACTCTGCCTGCGTGACTGCAAGCTATCAAGACCGCCACAAAGGTGATTGAATCTGGTCTGACCTTCAAACAAAGCATTCGTTTAAACATATCAATCGACTCCTCGGCATGACCATGGAAAGCAAAGCCACACAAAATGGAGTTCCAAGAAGATAAATCTCTCTCTTTCATACGGTAAAAAACTTCCAATGCTTTGCTTATGCACCCCGACTTACCATACATGTCGATAAGTGCATTACTCAGCAAAATACTGATGTTCCTCCCAAACATTTCAATAATCAATAAATGCAATCTTCGCCCAACATCCAACTCTCCCAAAGAAGCACAAGCATGCAACAGACACAGCATTGTCACATCATCGGGTTTCTCTCCAGCTCGACACATCTCCTCAAACATCTCTAACCCCTCCTTATAACACTCGGAGTGCACGTAACCCGATATCATCGCATTCCAAGACACCACATCCCTTTCAGGTACCACATCAAAAAGTTTCCTCGCCTCCACCATCTCACCCCTATTCGCATACCCAGTAATCATCACATTCCATGAAACCAAATCCTTCACTGGCATTGCATCAAAAAGGCTCCTCGCCTCACCCAGCCTACCCCTCCTCGCATACCCAGCGGTCAACGCAGACCATGCCACAACCTCCCTTTCATCCGAACCCTCAAACAGCATCTTCGCCACGCCCAAATCCCCACAATTGGCATGAAAATGAATCAACGTGTTCCTCACAAAACAACTCTCCTCAAAACCAGACTTCATCACCCTCCCATGCACCACATGCCCCGTCCTGACCCAACCCAGCTTCGTACACGCCTTAATCAAGAACGGAAACGTATACCTATCCGCCGCCACACCCCTCTCATCCATCCTGCCATAATACAGAAGCGCCTTTTTAGCATCCGGGCTCTGAGCAGAGCCCCTGATCACAGTGTTCCACATGAAAATATCCGGGTCAGTAATTTCATCAAACACTTGGTGTGCGTACTTAATCGCTCCGGATATGATCATCGAGCTAGCGAAAATGAGCTCTCTCAAAGCGGATGGGTCGGAGTTGAATCCTTTGACGACCATAGAAGCGTGGATTTGCTTCAGGGCCGGGTACGACGTGCATCTCTCCCAAACCGTTGACCGGTGTTGACGGATGAGACACCTGTCGATTACTCGCTTTCTGATCATGGCTGACGGCCATGTCGTTCTTCCCCCCTCGGTCATTGTAAATATGAAATTGAGCTGCGAAGTTTTCATTATTGTCATTCCAGACCCAAACTTTTGAATATTTCAATTTAATAATACAAATAAAATGGGCTGAATTTGGTTTAAATTGAGAATGCCAAATATCGAATAGACACCAAAATGAATGTCTTAGGCTCTTAGCTTTCCTTAGTAGGATTTCATTCTCATGAGCACATATGGGGTACCCGAGCTGATCATGCCAGACACTCGGGACACAAGTTCATAATCACTGCCCGCCCCAAAGGGCGTGGGGATTCTCAGGTTTTACATATATTACAGAAGATGCAAGTTATTGCCTAACTTAGCCTAACTTGGCCTAACTTGTCTAACTTAGTCTAACTTGGCCTAACTTGGCCAAACAAGGATTACTTGTCAACAAATGCAACTTGGTGGAGGCCGGGGTCTTGCCTGTCGGAGAAGGAGCAGATGAGGGATGAGACCAGGGCATTTTGACCTTTACTGACGAAATATCTCGTAGCAATCACTTTAGCTAGGAATTGTCCTGTTACTCACAATTTCAAACTCCCGACCTGAAAAAATTAAACTTTAAAATCCTAAAATAACTAAAAATCTGAGCTAAAAATTCTAAAAATCATTTCAAATAGATATTTATCCTATACTACAAAGTCGGCACTCAACAGACGGCAGTCAAATCCTCGACAAAGATGCGATCGGTCAGAAAAAATGCGGTTCACGCTATGAGTGGGGAACTCAATCATATATGAGGATCAATCTTGAGCTCAATTTGGGCGATGTGGGATAATACCACTATGTTCAACACTCCCCCTCACTTGCGAGGACCTTTGTTAACTTCGACAAGTGGGACCTCGTGCGGATTTAGTTAACCGTCACAGGCATGTTCTAAGAGTGCGGCCAAAACACGCTCTGATACTATGAAGATTAGTCGGATCCACACTCAAAATAATTGACTATGAGTGGGATATCCAACCATATATGACGATCGATCTTGAGCTCAACTTGGGCGATATGGAATAATATCAATATGCTCAACATCGACACAAATACAAGGGTTTCCGAGAGTTACTCTTGCCAAAAAATTTAACTTTTTTGTTTAATATTTTTTATTTATAATCTATCGAGATGATGAGGTTTAATTTAGTACTAACCGAGCTTTTATTGAGCATTTAATCGAGCAATTAATCGAACTAAATTATTAATTTTGTTCACGAAGGATTCCTGTAACTCACGTCGGTTCGGTTATTAATGACACCGAATTTAATCACGAACTGCTCAAGAGTACATGAGCTCACGTTACATCTCTATCGATAAACCTTCCACGTAACCAAAGTTACCAAACACAAAAACAAACATGTCTAATGTTTGACCGTCAACTTATGTTTAGTTGCGTGTGTGGAATTTGTGCCATGATTACGTGTTCACATTCGGAATCAGCCGTGCATTATCCATCCATTTATACACTTATCCGATTTTGGTCCTCAGATGTTCCATTGCGAAAATGGCGCCAGATGTGTCGAGCGGAGGAACCATCACGATAAAGGGCACGGTCAAGTTGCTGATGTCCGTGGTCGAAGACGAGGAGCGTGAAAGAGTCATTTCACTTGGAATGGGAGACCCCACTGCGTGCTCTTGCTTCCGCGCCGCTGACCAGGCTGAGCAGGCCGTCGTAGAGGCCCTTCGGTCGGGTGAGCTCAACGGCTACGCTCCCACCGTAGGCCTCGCCAGTGCCAGAAGGTAAATTTTTTCATTTTTGTTCTTTGAATTTATATTTTTTATATTTTTTGTGACCTTTATTTCAGCTAATTTCAATTCATGTATAATAATTTGATTAGCAATCTTAACAAAATAAATCACTAAACTACGTAATGTATAAGAACAACAACAATCATTAAAATTAAATCGGTTGGACCGGTTGAACCGACAACCATATCAAGTTCACGTGCGAAATCTCTAATTGTACAATAAATCCAATAAACTGAGCCCGATAACTGATTAATTAACTAGTCTTCAAATTCTAACTTAATTAACTAAAGTGAGATTCTCCAATTTTATTTATTCCAAATTTATTTGATTAAGCTATGATGCAGTCACCACAATATATATTAACCCAGCGATAAAATTGATCAGACCAATGAATTGGGATAAATTTTAATCCAATTTTACTAACTATGGTATAAATTATGTTTAGAAGCCATCATAAAATAAGAAAATATTATTAATATTAATAATTCTATATGATTCTTAATATCTGCTACCAAACGTGGCTATAGATTATCATTTTTGAAGGTTTTAATTTTTTTTAAAAAAAAATACAGCTAAAATAATAGTGTTAACTTATTTAAAAATTAAATTATTAAAGCTGGAGAAGCGCGACCGTCCATTCAAATGTTAGCATAAATGAAAGAATCTGCGCCTCAATTAAAAAAAAATTAAATTTTTAATTATTTCTAACCAGTTGAATGTAATTATAGTGTAAGGTGGATTTTTATGTGACTTGATTAGATTCAATGTATTTGTAAGTTGAATTAAAATATTAGTTCTATTTTAATTAGATTACTACATTACTATTTCAGTAAGATTGAGAATCCTATTTTATTTAATATCGGTATTCCTATGAGAATGAATTTTTTGTGTGCGGTGGAGAGTTTTGTAAGCGAAAATTTGTTGGAGGGTTGAGAAATTTATAATCGAGAGTACTAAGCAACATAGTTGTCAGAATCGGGCCGGAGACTAAACCGGTCAGGTCTTCGGTTCGTGATGGCTCAAACCGGTTAGACCGTCGATCCACTTACATGCAATTATTAATAAAAATCAAATTTAATCTACTAATTATTTAAAAATAACAAAATAGATTGATGGTTTGCTGGTTAGATCATCCGCTTAGATGCCCAAAGAGTAGTGTCTGATTTGTCCATTTTTTTTAGTTAATAATGCAATCCGATATTTCAAATCGGACCGGTACCAGATTCAGTTTTCAATCAAACCGGCCAATCTAATCCGATTCCGATAATTTACATTCTTGTCACACATATGCATGTCTATTAGTGAAAATTTGTGAATGTATAATTTGGTGAGAGTCACAACACGATAATAATATAATTATTTATTTCGTCAAATATTAATATTATTATCTGTTGCATATTAGTTCTTCTTGTCACAGTTCAACTGTGTGTATAGAAAAAAATAATATCATAAATAATAAATAGTTCAAAACATCTTAAAAAACATTACTCCCTCTGTCCTATTTTACATGTCACTTAACTGAATTTTTTTGTCCACTTTTACTTGTCACTTAACAATTTTCAATGCATATTTAATTGTCAACAACTACCTTAAAATCTCAAACATTAATCACTTTATTATCATATTCAATAAACAATATATTCCCCACCAGTAATCATCTACCAATTTTACTTTTTGCACGAATTTTTTTATAAAAACATCAATCACCCATTCATTAAATTTGTTCAACCGCTAGCATTAACTTCACCTTAATCTACTCAAATTAACCTTAAACGACATGTAATAGAGGACGGAGAGAACATTTTATACCGAACATTTATGGTGATAATGATTGATCGTGTGATCAGGTAACATGTGCGCCTTATTTAAAATGTCACGTGGGTGATTCATCACGCAATCATGATTAACACGATTTTAATTAAAATAATAATTTTGAGAAAGATACTGTCGCTTACCGACCATCATTCATATTCATTTCCATAAACATATACTCATCGACAGAGTACTATAAATGCTTGTCATTGTTCAAAAGTGATGCTACATTTCTCTCCCTCCGAGCCACAATTTTCAATCAAATAACTATTAATATTCCAGACCTAACTTAATTTAATGTGATTATGAGTGCCTGAAAAGTACAAATAAGTAAATCGAATCAAATTGAACTGAATAAATATGTTCAATTTGGTTTGGAGAGATAGTGATTCAGTTACGGTTTCAATTTTTTAAAATAATTGCTGAAACTCCAAAATTCAAAAAAAAACAAAAAAAAACTAATTGTTAATAGTTTGGTTTGATTTTTGTATTCTCAAAATCAAATCGAACCAAATCGAATCATTTTCCTATATTTTATATCATATATAAATTTATTTGAATATATAATATAAATTAGCACCCATTATAATATGTTTTATATAAAAAAATCTCATATCCAGTAAATAAAATTCATAAAACTAGCTGAATTGAATCGTTATATCCTTACTCTTCACACCCACATTGAATAAGAAATTTAAGGTAAAGAAATATTAGTTGTAATTAAATGAAATTTAATTTTTATAATCTAACATGTGCAAGTTGAATTGAAAGAAAAATATGACAATGATGCTATATATGTCTCATGATACATTAAAAAATCACAATAATATATAACGTATCAATAGAGGTGCCAACAAGAACAATAGGTAAAACACATTTTCAATAGCTTTTAGTTTAGGAAAAAAATCTAAATGAGTTTGAACTGTCATCAATTTCTCAATTATGATCGAACTATTCGAGTTGTCGAATAGGTGTGAGAAAAATAAGGTTAGACTAATTTTATAAAATAAAATTTACAGTTACACTCTTAACTACAATTATTAGGTGTGCAGAAACTACGTTGTTTGGTCATCAGATTAAATAATATTATTTTGTTTATATAATAAAACGATGTCTGTTTATACTCAATCAACACTAATCCTTACAAAATTTAATAAGATCAATTATAAACATCTTTTCATCACACTATTTTTGACAATTTTAATAATTTATATCATGATTAAGAAAGTGGTAATAGTTTTAACAAGTTTAGTGCTTTTTTATTTAAATTATTATTTTAAAAATATTTCCCATCTCCTTTTTTTTTCATATTATCCAATTATATATATACTTTTTATTCATTATTAATTTCTTTACAAATATGTAGCTCATTTTATTCTAAATCAAACATGAGGTTGCGTGACAGAGCTGAGTTGGCTCAACATATGGTCCGTACGTTATAGATCTACACTAATTAGGATCTACTAATTAAATATGCAAGTTAATTAATTAATTAATAAAAAGCTATTGCATTATTGATCTACACTTAAGGTGTCGTTCTGTAAAATTAAGAGTTGAATGCTGAATACTATATGAGAATCTGAATGATCAGATCACAGGTCAGACCACATCTGAATGCTGATTGCTGAATGATTTACAAGCTGTTCATAAATTAAAAAATTTATAAGTTTTAAACATATATGAAAATATAATTGAAATTTATAATAATGTTCAAAAAATTATTTATTATTGTGAAGCATGAGTGAAATAAAAATATATACAAAATAAAAAACGAGCTTGTATCAGTATAAATTGGTAGACAATGTATTTGCAATCTCGTCGCGCAAGTTGTTCATAACTTGCTGATCTTCTGTGTTCCAATAAGGACCTTGTGCTCCGTTATCACGTTCATGTTCCGCTTCTTCTTCCTCGTCAACCCCTGATAATCAATAAGCAAATGCAGCATACGAGTGGCTCGAAGGGCTTTGAAAAGAAGAAAAGAATTCAGTAGCAAACCTAAGCCTCAACTCAACTCCGGCCATTCTTGGGAAAACACTCCATCAAGCAACTCATCGCAGCAAAAGTAAAAAAAAATCAGAAAAAACACGTAAAACAGTTAACAAAATCTAACAAAGAAACTTGACTCCAAAATCAGATTGCTTCAAGCCCTGCTCCAAAATAATCCATCAAAACAAGATCATCTTTTCAAACTAAACACACATCTTTCAAAACTAGGAAAATTGTTATGGAAAATTGTTAAGGAAAACAAAAACCGTGACCTTCCTGCTCATAAGGTCATGGTGACTACAGTTAGGTGTAAAGAGATTGTCAATGAAAAATATTTGAAATTCGCTTTCAATGAGTTCTGCTGTAACTAGAAGAGTCAGTGTAATCTGGTCTCGTGTTGGACTTTAGAAAGAAGATCAGTTCTCTTCTTAACACATACCTATCTGAATACAACTCCGAAGCTATCTATTTTGATGAAAGTGTTCGGAGTGCAAAACAAAAGCAGGAATTCAGTAAAGGTATGTTCTGCGAGAGAATTGAATCTGACCTTGTAGCCGATCTGTAGCGCCTAGGTGGAGAAGTGGGAAAACGATTGGAGTTCTTCTACCGATTGAAAGAGCTGCGACGGTTGAAGGGTGGAGATGAAATTAGGTTTAAGTATAATATAATTTTTTTAAATTGTTGGTGACTAGGTACAATTAACCAGGAATGAATCAGATTTTATGAAAAATAATTGAGCATAAAAAACAAAAGGTTGGTTCACTTAATGTTTAATGTATTAAGAGGCCACCTCTTAATAGAGCCCACTAAGTGCAACAAAACAAAGCCTTAGATATATTTTTCACACTGTAATCGTAGTCGTCTAATCAAATCAGTAGAATCAATATTTATAATAATTAAATTAAAATTTGATCAAATCGAACTTAATCAAGATTTAAGGATTTATAATTTTTAGGAATTTTTATCCAAAACTTCAAAATCATAAAGATGCGTTTGGTATGATTGTTAAGAAGATGTATAATATTAATTATATTTATAAATTTTTGGTTGACAATTAGAGGTAGAAGTAGTTAGTATACATCCATACTTATATAAAAAATTATATGTAGTATTATTCGTAATTTACCGAAAAATGAAACGCAATAAAGAATAAGCTCACTACCAATACCCGAATAAACAATTACTAATCCAAACAAATTTTAAACTCAAATAATTATTATCTATTTTTTTTATTTGTCACTTAATTAATTTCTTATCTATTTTTACTTAACATTTAACCATTCAAATGCGAATTTAATACCATCGTCAATCTTAAAAAGATAATAAAGTAAGGGAGAAGTCTGATACTCCAAAGCGTACAACGCCTAAAAATAGGGTGATTTTCATTAAAATCGAGTGGTTTTGATTAAATTGTGGTGGTTTTGATTTTTTACTAACCTCTTATAAATTTACCATGTGTCTTGCAATATAAATAGGTTTATTAATTAATTTCTAATTTAAAAGTGTCAAAATCCCGATAAGAATTATAGTCAAACCATACTATTTTTTTGTGGCTATATACTTGGCAGTACGAGATATGTATCCTAACTTAATATCTCTCATTATAATCTATAAAAAATATCTTCTTCATCAATAGTAATACACCACATATTATAATTTACGTAAATTCTTAAAAAATATTAGATACATATTTATTAAATTTTAATAGTGTAACCAGAACTAGTTATGTAGTGATACACTCCTCTAACTTTCCAGTTTGATACCATCATATCACAGCACAAAATTAGTATTAAATTAGAATTTGATGTGATAGGTCACACCAAACCTCCGCATAGTACAAAACAAAACTATTAAACATTGATTTGTATTAATTTAATACTCACTCTCTCATCTTTTACATGTCACTTAACCGAATTTTGTTATTCATTTTTACTTGTCACTTAACAATTTTTAATGTATATTTAATGTCAACAACTACCTTAAAATATCAAACATTAATTACTTCTTTATTATAATTAATAAAAAATACATTTCTCACTAGTAATCATCTACCAATTTTACTTTTTGCACGCAATTTTTTAAAATAATATTAACTACGTACTCATTAAATTTGTTTAACCGCTAACATTAATTTCTTTTTAATATACTCAAATTAACCTTAAACGACTGTATTAGAGGACGGACGGAGGTTAGTAGTTGGTAATAATAATTAACCATGTAACAGTAATCCTAATCACCTGCTATAATTAAGCAGCATTAATCAATTGAGCCCACACATGAGCTACTCAACTGGCCATGTTGAATTCATACCAATCCCTCTGGCCTCTTGCCTCTATTTATACCCCATCTCACCCTCTCCCGGAGGCCACACATTTTCTCCAACGCATTTCGGAGGCGGTGGCGGCGGGGCGATGGCTGAGGCGAGGGCCGGATCCTCGATCAAGGGCACGATCGGCCTCCTCATGGGGATCGTCGAGGAGAATGACGACAAGCGCGTCATTTCCCTAGGAATGGGTGACCCGTCCGTGTACCCATGCTTCCGGAGCCCCGCCCTCGCCGAGCAGGCCGTCGTCGAGGCCCTCCGGTGCGGTAAGCTCAACGGCTACGCTCCCACCGTCGGCCTCGTCAACGCCCGCAAGTAAATTTTCAACTTCTCCTACAAAAATGTCGTGCTTTTATTTTATTTTATTTTGATATTCATGTGTTTCACTATTTGAATTATTAGTAGGAATATTTTAATATTCATTTGTTTACCTATTTGAATTATTAATATAAATATTTGAATTATTAACAATAAAACATGAATATACCCTGTGAAAATCCACCCGAACATATATGCGTCATTAAATGGCCGTGATAAGATTTTTAATTATTTAGTGCATGTTTGATGAGCTGAATTAGTTATTTAGATATTAATAGTGAGGATATTATTTAATCTATATCTCATCAAAATATTATTAACATTTTTTATTAATATATTTAGTTTTTTGAATGTTGCGTATTAATTGTGTCGATGTTTAATTTCCTACTGTCAACTTCTCAAAAATAAGTAATAATATACCCCCTCTTAATACATCTTATCAAAAGTGTCAATTAAGCATGATTTATTTGTCCATTTTACAATACATATTTAATACTATCACGTACCTTAAAAAATAAAATATTAATTCTATTGTAATCATAATACACCACATTTTAGATAAAATTTAACAAATTCATTAAACACATACTTATTAATTTATGAACAACTAGTATCAATTCGACTACTAGTAGGTTGTGTTTGGTTTAAGAAAAATTTGAGAGAAAGAAAATTTAAGATCAAATGGGAAGAAGTTCCTTATTTGGTTTAGAAAAAATTATGGAAAGAAAAATTAAATGAAAATTTTTAATAAAAAAAAAGAATTTTTGAATATTTTTCATATATTTTATATATTTAACTATTTAAAGAAAAATAAAATGAATTCCAAATGACAAATTCACTTTGGTATCTAACCGTTACAATATAATTTCTCAAGTTTTTACGAAAATTAAAAATTTGAATATATTATCGACAAAGGTTGTGTTGGGTGCTTTCACAGGGCGGTTGCGGACTATTTGGCGCGAGATCTTCCTTACGACCTGACGGCGGATGATGTGTACATAACATCGGGTTGCACACAAGCTATAGACGTCGCATTGACAATGCTGACTAGGTCGGGTGCCAACATCTTGCTGCCAAGGCCGGGCTTCCCCATCTATGAGCTCACAGCGGGATTTCGGCACTTGGAAGTTCGCCACTATGATCTTGTGCCGGAGAGGAACTGGGAGGCGGATCTCGAAGCCGTCGAGTCGCTGGCCGATCAGAACACGGTGGGGGTGGTGGTCATCAATCCTGGGAATCCGTGCGGGAATGTGTACTCATATCAGTATTTGAAAAATGTGAGCGAGTTTATTTTTAAATTTAACTGCATTGAATTGTACCGAATAACTGAAATGTGTTTTGATTGTCTTGTAGGTTGCGGAAATTGCAAAAAAACTACGTGTCCCGGTGGTCGCGGACGAGGTGTACGGCCATCTGGCATTTGGAAGTCACCCATTTGTGCCGATGGGTACTTTCGGTGTGACGGCTCCGGTCCTCACCCTCGGATCGCTGTCCAAGAGGTGGATCGTGCCGGGGTGGAGGCTCGGCTGGTTCGTGACGATGGATCCGTGCGGGGCCTTTAAGCAGCCGAAGGTCTCGACCGCCCTCCCTCACAAAATCCTGACTTCCTTCTATGCCTATTGACTAATAATGTATACATTTCGGACAAGGCCAGGTAGTGGAGCGGATCATGAAGTATTGCGACACAATGGGAGGCCCCCCGACGTTCCTCCAGGCCGCGGTCCCGAATATCATCGAGCAAACCAGCGAGGCGTTCCACGCCAAGACCCTCGACCAGCTCGAGCTCGGCGCGGACATTTTGTACGAGGTGGTGAATGATATCCTCGGCTTGCACTGCCCGTACAAGCCCCAAGGCGCGATGGCCGCCATGGTAAGGAAATTAAAACAAGACTATGCCATAATTCGCTCTCATTTTCTATCTAATTTTTTCATTCGGGTTCAGGTGAAGCTCGACCTTTCAGTCCTCGAAGATATCTCCGACGACATGGACTTTAGCTTCAAACTCGCCAAAGAAGAAAATGTCATTGTCGTCCCAGGTAATGCTAGTTAAAAATCCAACGTGACAGATTTTCAGTCTGATTATTTTTTCGGAAACGGTGAAAAAATGTTACATATCATGATTTGCGCAGGCGTGGCGTTGGGACTGAAGGGCTGGCTGCGCTTCGTCTTCAGCATCG
>NQLW01000955.1:2347-17162 GCA_002312845.1 Kalanchoe fedtschenkoi
TAAAGAGTGAGCTTCCTAGCAAGGTGTGAGTTTCCTACAAAGTTTCTCTCCAATATTTCTCTCCACTTTATTCATCTATTCCCAACATTTTCAACCTGATTTTGTCTTCAATAATGTTGAGAATTTCAGCTAACTAATGAGGGGAGAAAATAATAAAGATACGTACTCGGGAACAAAAGAGCAGCTGTGTATTATTGTGTGTAGTACCCTATTATGTTACAGTTACATGGTATTTATAATAAAAACTCTATTCTCATACCATATCGCGGGCATTTGGCCCGCAATCCCAAGCCCACTTAATCATGGCCCACAACTACTAGCCTCGTTGTACCATCCACTGAGATTCAGCCCTATGTCACTTCCTGCTCCACTTTGACATAAGTCATTTATCAGTATATGAGTTATACCTAACAAATCTCCACCTTAGCGAATATCCTGCTCATTACAGATAAAATCTGGGGTATCTCACACCTCAAAGTGACTTGAGATTCCTGCTCTTCTAACAACTACAGACATTCAACAAGTTCAAACAGTGTTTGTACTTGTCGGAAGTAACTGGCTTGGTCAACATATCAGCTGCATTTTTCGAAGTGTGAATCTTTTGTAACAATATCTCCTCAGATGCAATCAACTCTCTGATCTTGTGAAACCTCACATCAATATGCTTTGTCCTAGCATGATACACTTGATTTTTTGCTAAATGAATAGCACTCTTACTGTCACAATGCAACTGAACTCCACCTTGCTGAACG
The DNA here is from genome assembly GCA_002312845.1 of Kalanchoe fedtschenkoi. Classification (NCBI taxonomy): domain Eukaryota; kingdom Viridiplantae; phylum Streptophyta; class Magnoliopsida; order Saxifragales; family Crassulaceae; genus Kalanchoe; species Kalanchoe fedtschenkoi. The sequence continues at coordinate 3,100 of NQLW01000955.1, forward strand.
CTCAATTCCTTTACCAGGCCAGTAAGCCATAAAGTCTCCTTTGCTGCTTCAGCCACTGCCATATATTCTGCTTCAGTAGTAGATAACGCCATAACAGACTAAACAGTTAACTTCCAGCATATAGGCCCTCCATCAAGAGTAAAAACATATCCAGTAGTAGATCTTCTATCATCCAAGTCACCTGCATAGTCTAAATCCACATATCCAACAACCAAAGGATAATTATGTTGACTGCCAAACATAATACCATGCCCTGCAGTACCTTTCAAGTACCTGCAAATCCACTTAACTGCCTCCCAATGTCACCTACCTAGTTTAGACGTGTACTTGCAAACTTGACTAACAGCTTGAGCTAAATTAAGGCGAGTACATACCATAGCATACATCAAGCAGCCAACTGCACTAGCATAAGGAACTCATGTCATGTCTTCAATGTCCTTATCAGTGTTAGGACACTGATGTGAAGAAAGCTTGAAGTGATTTGCCAATAGAGTGCTCACTGGCTTTGCACCGAACATCCCGAATCTGTTTAGAATTCTCTCAACATATCTTCGCTGAGATAGCCACTTCCTTGAGCTTCTATCCCGGTGAATCTCCATCCCAAGAATTTTCTTTGCAGCGCCTAAGTCTTTCATATCAAATTCCTGGTTCAACAAAGCTTTCAAACCAATAACATTATCCATATTCTTCGCAGCAATCAGCATATCATCAACATACAATAGCGAAAAATAAAAGAGCCATCATCAAGACTCTTAACATAAACACAACAATCATACTCACAACGCTTGTAGCCAATCTGAATCATGTAGGAATCAAACCATTTATACCATTGCCTTGGAGATTATTTCAATCCATACAAGGAGTTCTTCAATCTGCAAACCAAACTCTCACCATTTAGGAGTCAAACCATTTATACCATTGTTCTTACTACAACCTTTTTCATGTCAAATAACAAAAGCTACGAGCAAATTTTCATCAGATCTCGATTGTTCCTAACAATGGAAGCTCTTCATTTAAGTCTGTGGATAGCACCAATAGATCTTTAATAAGGTGGAAATTCTCGTATTCCATATATACATGTTCTTGTGGCTCCGATGAGTATTATTGTTTGTATCGTAATGGTTATAAATGTTTTCTTACTCCTATTAACAACCTTTTTTCTTCGCTCTTCCAAAACCGGTACAAAAATTAGTGTTTTTTCTATGTTGTTTACCTTAGTTACTGAGGGGTTTCAAGGAAGATAAATGTGAGGCACCTTTTCGATTTGGAATGCTCGGTTAACCTCTGTATTCACCTTGTTTCTTATTTACTAGGGTACATTGTGTTTTTAAAGCATCCTGCCAAACTGGCGTTTATTTTAAGTTGTGTTGGACCGATCGATATACAAGTAATAAAGTTTTCAATCAATTGGTGAAATACATCGCATCAGGCTGGGAGCATTAGTAATTTTGATACATCAATACATTTTCTTATACCCATTCTAATCTTTTCTCATTTAGCTAACTCCCCTTTTTCACACTGCATCTTACACATTCTAGAAACACGTTTTTTACTTTCATATTTTCTCAAATTCCCCATAACGGATCAAATAGAAGCTCTTATATAAGAATAAAAACTAATAAACTGTCTCCCTTCATTGAAAACACTCACCTCTATCTTTAAAGGTGCTTGCACTCCACTTGTTGTCTACTAAACGAGTGTTTAAGCGAGTGAAGTCGAAATATTTTTGCTTTCTCCCTTTTTTTTTTAATAATGTTTTTTCTCCGGCTTAAGCTATCTTGATAGGGGGGTTAATTGGATACCCGAGAACCATAAATTTTCCTAGAAATAGCTTAAACATCAATATGTATGGGTTAGGTTTGTTTAACATTTATGCCCCCTTCCCTCCAAATTATTGGAGCCTTTCACCTTGTACTGCTCGCACTCATAGATCTTCACGATGCCTCCTCTACCAAAGTGTGATGGGAGCAGCTCCAAAAGTGAAGCCTAATTTTTCATTTACTGTTAACAACGCCACAAACAAAATAAGCTATGATTGACCTGAGAATTTATCATAGGTAGAAATCCAATCCCTTTTTTTGTACCACGCTTGAAAACCGTAAGTCATGTATCTTTGCCTCTCAAAAGCGAGTAGCAAGATGAAGTGAGAGCTTATTATTTTGTATAGAATAAGAAGCTGCTAAAGAGGCTAAGAATCCCAAGAATTAAAAAGTCTTCCCATCTATCTTGCTTGTGAGGTGTGCCGTGCCCGATCTTATCTATTTTGATGGATCTCTCATATTGAAGATATTCAAGACTTCTCATACTTCTAACTTGTGCCTAAGAATAAGAAGATGGTCTTCAATCTCGGGCGTTATAGGTTCTTCTCCCTTTGATGAGATGGCCCTCTCTTTATCTGAATTTTTTTTGTAGCGACACTAAATCATGAAGAAGCTGAAATAGATCGGGAAGAGAGTGGCGCCTAGCCGTTGAGAGTGTCTATTATCTTGGTAAAGGAAAAATATGTTCCTAAACTGCGCCTTTTTATGCCCTTGATATAAAAAGAAGTTTGTGCTAAGGCCTCTAAATTCTTATCTTAAGACACTGTTGCCCATGGGGATGTGATTGTCTCGACTTCTGTAGGTCATTCATTCAATCGGCTTGTGATAGTTTAGATTTCTATACTGGCGTTTCATCCTTTATTCAACCGCTTGTTTATATGGAGTGCCCCTTGGTTCCTCGAGTGCCAGCCGTAGAAAGGAATACCATCAACTAAACCCCGCGCATAAAGACTTGATTTGTTGCATAAATTTCATTGTACTGACCATAATAAACTCCTTCTTTTTATACTAAAATGGAGGTCTGACCATGTACAACATCATATTTGGCACCTGAGGATAGTATAATCCAACTACGAAATACATCTGTGTATGTTATAATAATACATAGATTCATTTTGGTCGGTGCAATCAATCTATTGTCTACTTCTTATAAATGTGATTGAAGCAATTATATACCGACATCTAACCATGTGGCCGACATCCATGATGGCGATTCAGTTTTACCATAAAGATATAGTCAACTCTATTATTATCTATTCTGACTAAGGTATGATGGTGCGAGAATGGCAGTTGAACGGTCAGAACCATCATTCCTTAATCAAAACTCATCTTAAAATGAATATGAAAAGGTGTCAAATGCACTATGTAGTTTCAGTACGTGATCCAAGGTCATTTTTAAGAGTGACCTATCTTAATTGAGTTTTGGGCACTTGTCTCCATATTAAATTTTTTCATATTTGGCAATATTAAAGGTGGTATCAGGGCCGACTAAGGGGTGGTGCGAGTGGATCGACCGCACAGGGCCCGCAAATTTCGGAAGGCCCCAACACAAGGCCACCACCGCTAAAAAGGACCTGACCTTTCCGCCACCTGACCTTCTAACTTTCGCATCTGCTCCCCTCCGCATTATCAGCTTCATCATTGTCGAGATGATTGTCTCTCGGTCTTAGAGACTTCCATAACTTAGTAGATTGTAGGTGTGAATAGGAAGAAGTACGACGGCGGATGAAGGAGAAGAGAAGAAAAAGTGTTAGGGTTTGTGCTTGTTATTTTGAATATAATTAAGTTGTGTGGGCTGCAATTTATAGGTCTAATTTAGAGTAAGGTAAGTGTTTTTCTAATATATTTGGTTATATACAAAATAATTAATAAAAATTTAAAATTAATTGTTTTATAGGTCAAATTATTTTATATATAATAACTATCTTTATAAGCATATTAAATCTCATGTTCATATAATTAATTATTATTGAGCATTAACGACACTTGAAATTAATTAAAAAATCATATAAATATAACATTTTATAAATTAAACTGTTTTAAGAAAATTTTAAAAAATAGATGTCAGAGTTTTGTAATTTTTTTCTCATTGGTCTAAATTAAGGACCAAACAGATTTGGTACCTCATTTCCATATTTGCATGATATATAATTTTTTTATTGAAAATCAGGTACACTTATTTTGTTCATTTGGTTTCAATACTTTTTTTCATATATTATTGATATGCTAATATTTTTTCCATCGTTATATACCATGAAACACATTTCCTATTTCATATCACCCAAAAAAAAAATTCGTTCAGGGTCCTCTAATTGTCTGAGACGACCCTAGGTGGTATGGTGGTTAATGCAGCAACAGAGACGATATCCAAAAAAATATTTTTCGCTCAGGGTCCTCAAATTGTATGAGACGACCCTGGGTGGCACGGTGGTTAATGCAGTAACAGGGACCGATATGAGATTTGTGTTTATTTGTGGGAAATAATTATATTACTAGAGATACTTGTTGATCGAAATAAATAAATTTTGAATCTATAGAAGAAACATTCACAGTCCAAACAAACAAAGGAAAATCGACTAATGCTATAAAGATTTATTCATAACTCAACGACTAACAAAGTCCATAAAAATGTATGGGACTACAAGCCATCAAATACATGTGAGATCTGAGTTCGAGCCCCAAGTAGCATACTCAAATTAAAATATTTTTCCCCTTTTTTTGTCACTTTTGAAATTATTTTAGCTACAAATTTGTCTTTAATTTAATCTTTTTCTTATAATATGTGCGAGCTTGTATTTACTTTCTCAGTTGGCTAATTATTTTTATATTATTTATCTATTTTATATGAATAATTAGAATCTCACAATTACGCTTGATTTTGATAAGTAACTGTCTTTAAGAATTATTTAAAATTATTTTTTATTCATTTCGTCATTAAGTTATTTTTTTTTACATTACAAATGATAAACATAAAAAAATACTCACCTATCCAACCACCAGCGTGGGATCTCGGGATTCGAATCCGAGAATGATGGGTGGGAGACTCATCATTTGACCACCAGCCCGGCGGGTCATGATATTGGCACCAGAACTGATTATAAATTTTATTTTATTTTTTAAAGGAAACCCAGTCAACCAAATTCGTTACATGTAAAACGCAAATCATGAACCATTTCTAGTTCTCATTATTTTCATTTTTTATCAACACGAAGACAATTAGTATAGCATGGCTATTTGCTTCAAGTTTGACAACGACAAGTAACATACTTTTATACATGTCGTACAAATGCAAACCATCTACTTAAAAGAACCAGTCAAGAGGGTATTGTTATAGTGTATTGAAAACTGTTAAACAATTCAAAAATCCTAGTTTCAAGCTTTATTAATTACGCTTAATGTGTATGTGAGATGATCCACAGTAAGTATGAACACTACTATTAATTTGGATAGAACAAAAAAAAAACAATTGATAGGGTTTGAAAGGCTTAAATCGCCAGCTCATTCGGAAGGATTTGAAGGAAAAAAGAAAGAAAGATGATATTTAATACATAAATTCACACATCCTCATATGGTATCAAAGAAACATAGGAGAGAGGAGGACGAGTACTCAAAATTTTGGCCTGCTCTTTTCAGCAGAGGCCACCAGCACACCAACCACTAGTGTCTCCGTCACAGCCTCTCCGGAATGCAGACTAGACCATAGAGAATCATTTAGGCTGTGTTTGGTTTACGGAAAATTTGATAGAAAATGAGAATGAATTTTTTGTTTGGTTTATAGAAAATTGGAAATGAAAACTAAATGGAAAGTTAGGTTGAAAATAGAAAGGAAAATTTGTTTAAATTAAAGAATGTTTTACTACTTTCTACAAAAATTTTCACTTCAAATCAAACAAAAAGAAAATAAGATGAATTTTATGAAAAATTCATTTTCTCTCAAATTTTCTTTTCACCAAACTTTCCTCAAATCAAACAAAAGCTATTTTTTTGTGCCTTTTTCTATGTCCCTACCACCCTACCCGTTACCACTCGACTATGATATTATTGAGTCTGCCAAACAAGACTGGCAATGCGACTCTCCAGTCTCAAACCATCTGCTGCAATTTCCTCTAATAATCAAACTATTACGTATTATTCAATTAATCCAACACGTCGATCCACTTGTCATGTTTTACTTACGAAGGATTCAGCAGCCAGCCTCTCACCAAAACACAAGATGCCGGCTAGCACTATAAATACCGAATAACTTGAACCAACCAATCATCACCAAGCCAGCCAAGTAACCACACAAAGCAGTAGCCATGGAGTCGGTCTACTTTTACTCGGCTCTTTCAACTCTCGCCTTCCTCATCATCATCATCGCCAAGCTCGTCAAGACCCGAAAGCACGACCGGCTGAACCTCCCGCCATCTCCGCCGGCCTGGCCCGTCATAGGCCATCTCCACCTGGTCAAAAAGCCCATCCACCGCACCCTCCACGCCATCTCCCTCAAATACGGCCCTGTCTACTCCCTCCGCCTCGGTTACCGCCTCGCTGTCATTGTCTCCTCCCCGGCCGCTGTCGAGGAGTGTTTCACCAAAAACGACGTGGTCTTCGCCAACCGCCCCCCTCTCAGAGCCTCCAGGTGGCTCAGCTATGACTTCAAGTCCATGGGCCAGTCGCCTTACGGGGAGCACTGGCGTAACTTGAGAAAATTGGGGAACGTTGATATCTTTTCCAACGCCAGGCTCAGCACTTTCCTCAACCTGAGGAGAGAAGAGGTGAGGTTGCTGCTCAGGAAGCTCTACAAATGCAGTCCCACTCCTCAAGAATTCGGTAACTAGCTATTACACTGCTTCTTCTCTATTGGACTGAAATATATATCAGCAAAGCTGATCGATTATAAACGACATTATGATGTGCATGTAACCCAATGAAGGCACCGTTGAGTTGAGATCAAGGCTGTCGGACTTGACTCTGAACAACATAATGAGAATGGTTGCCGGAGAGAAGTACAACGAGACTGCAGCCAGAAGACTGCAGGTGATTGCCAAGGAGATTCTGGAGTTTGGAGGCATGTCGGACCCTGGTGACTTTGTGAAGATCTTGGGATGGCTAGACTTGTACGGCCTGGAGAAGAGGGCCATTAAAATCCGTGAAACCATGGATGGGTTCTTGCAAGGCTTGATCGACGAACACAAGAAGGATCAACTTGGAAAGTCTGTTGTTGAGAATACGATGATCAGCCATTTGCTGTCCCTCCAAGAATCCCAGCCTGACTACTATACGGATCAGATCATCAGCATGCTTATAATGGTACCAATAGAAACTCGTAGTGTGACGAAACATATCCATGCATCGATTTCGATCACCATTAATAATGAAGTTGTGTTATTATTATGTACGCAGGACATGATCATTGCTGGAACGGAGACGACAGTCGTGGCGCTGGAATGGGCTATGTGCCTCTTGCTCAACCACCCCGAGAAGCTAGAGAAAGCCAGGGCCGAGCTGAATGCCAACATCACCGGCCAAGATGTTCTAGTGGATGAGCACCACATTCCCAACTTGCCTTACCTCCAAGCCATCGTCTCCGAGACCTTCCGACTATACCCACCGGGCCCTCTCCTACTCCCGCACTACTCATCAGGGGACTGCACCGTGGGAGGCTTCAATATTCCAGACGGAACGATGCTGTTCGTCAACGCGTGGGCTATCCAAAGGGACCCGGCCGTATGGGAGAACCCGGCGGAGTTCATCCCAGAGCGGTTCGAGAAGAGGGAAGGGGAGACTTACAAGCTGATGCCGTTCGGGGTTGGGAGGAGGGCGTGCCCGGGGGCAGGGCTGGCTAACCGGCTTTTGGCCTGCGGCTTGGGGGCATTGATCCAATGCTTTGAGTGGAAAAGGATGGGTGAGGAGCTGGTGGACATGAAGGAGGCTGCTGACGGCCTCACCATGCCTCGGGCCGAGCCATTGGTCGCTCTCTGCAAGCCGCTTAACATGAGCGTGCTTCATAAAGTGCTGGCTGAACTTGAGGCTTAACAAATCTCTCTGCTCTCTTTTCATTGAATCTCTCTTGCTTCTCCTCAGTACCATTTTGTTCGGTTTCAAACACTCAACGTGATTTTGTCTTCGACATCAATAAAGTGAAATAATTATATATTTATATGTAAAGCCATTTCTATGGTAAACTATCAACTATGTAGACCATTAATCAGTATAAGTTTAATCGCTATGGAAAGTCGATGCATCCAAATTTTTATCTTAAATTTTCTTTTTGTCCTGTGAGACTTAAAATCTAATCTAACGAATCTATCCATCTGTATTAAAACAGGGGGAAAAATCCAAAAGGGGTCCTGAACTACCACCGCTTAATCAATTAAGGTCAGAACTACCATGATTTCCAAAAAGGGTACGATGAAAAAAAAATTGGACTGATTTTCTAAATTAAAATTTACCATTACATTCCAAACATAATAATAGTATAAGACTTAAATTTGTATGCGAAAATTACGTCATTTGGTTATCAAAAGACGTCGTTTTCTTTATTTGCGTAAAACGATATAATTTATTTTGATAACCAAACGACGTAATTTTGCACACAAATCTAAGTCTTATATTATATTAGGTAAGGAATGTAATGGTAAATTTTATTTTAGAAAATCAGTCAATTTTTTTTTATCGCATCCTTTTTGGAAATTGTGATAGTTCTGACCGCAATTAGGTAAGCGGTGATAGTTCAGGGCCCCTTTTGGGTTTTATCCCTTAAAACAAAAGTAGATGTGTTCAGATTTTTTCTTTTTTTTTTCTCATGTATTATGAACTTAAAAATATGACAAGGTGACATTCTCTTTAGTTCTCTGTACTCGCACCACTTCTAACAATTTTGATATGTTTTCATTGTCTCACCCCGGGGCTTTCACCAATGAATTGAATTTCTTTCACAATTTATTTAAATTAGTCTTCAAGATATCAGATCCTTTGGAGCCAGAATTATTCAAAAATATCCGAATTATTTAAATTGTGTACTACTTCTTTTGTCTATCTTTTCATAAATGAAATATTCAGGAATGTAAGAGACGTCATCTGATTTCAAAGCTATGAAAATATACCTACACATAATTTTAATTCTCTAATAATTCTTGCAATTGCACTCTGCATTGTTCATTGCGATGTAGTGCATAACCTATCAAAAACTTACAAAATAAAAAATATAAATGAAATGGCGGACATTGTGCACAACACGCAGGCAGCATATATCTCTCACATTACACATCATAAAATTAGAACGGATGAAAGTTTCTACAGTGTGTTTCTCAATAGGGAGTGATGTTCTGCAAACAGGTAAGGTGTTTAGAGATTCACGGTCAAGCAATTGCTTGTTGTGCCTTTAAGCATCCATGGTCGTTTTGAAAATCATGAAAAATTCCGTTAAGCTCATCTCATAGAGCAAAAAACAAATAAAGAATGAGTTTTATGATTCAGATTTTGATGTTGTCCTTAAAAAATCAACCATTGAAACATCTCTGAAAAATGCAGGAATTCAGTTTTTCCTCATTTCAAACATGTTTCACAGCTATTTGTTTCCATGCAAACCATAAAAATTGATAAGTTGTTTCTGTGCATCTTCAAATTCAAAAAGTTAGTGAAAATGGTTCCACACTACGGCGTCAAGCTTGTCAAAAAACTCTTTTTCACTACAAAGTACTGGCCCAGTCTATTTTACACAATACACAAAAAAGACAATAATTTACTTAAGAAAAAACAACATATACAACATGGTGAAAAGAAATGTGCATGAATAAATAACAATAAAAAAACATAGTTTAAATACAGAAAATGATTTTGTCTTACTTTTTTCGTGAACTTCTTCGTTATATGCCATATGCGTTGATAATGGATAGATACTAATAAAAAGATACTTAATTACTATTTTCATTGTTGGGTCCTAATTGGTGACCCAAATATGTGGCCCGCCTCCCATTACGTTACGATAAATCTCAAGTAGCCATGAATATGATTCAACATCTTTTTTAAACAATAACTCAATAGCAAATGTAACTGTATGATTTTCAACTTTGGTGAATGGAATAAAAAATCAATTTACATCTCTGCATTGAAACAAAAATAAAAATAGAGAATGTAAACATTGACAAGCTGGAAAAAAAGTTGCACTGTCGACAACACTATTGCATGTTCTCTACACATTCGAAAACTATGATAAAACATTTGATGACACTTACTTGTTTGTTTGGTATGTAGCGTCAAACAGTCCAAAATAACTTATTGTTTGTTGAGTGCAAAAATTGGAGCCATTCATTGTGCCACTGGTATTCTGTTGTGAAGGAGAAGGTGAATGGAATAGAAGAGAGTATAAGAATAGGAGAAGATGAGATTATAGCTAGAGGGAGGGAGTTGAGACGGCGAGAGAGATTGGAGCAGATAAGAAATTATGATTTTTTTATTTCTTCCTTTTTCATTGTTTTTCTTACAAAATATATAAGAGTTGAACTTTCAAATTATATTTCAACTGTAATATTTTATCGAATAATTATAAATAAACTATATGTAGCATTCTATCACCCTCTGAAAAACCTTGTCCTAAAGATTGAATGAAATATAACAATTGGTGTAGCTTTCCTTCCCGCGGTGTTGAGGCTTGAGAAAAAAATGATCTTCATGCAGTGTCTTGGATGGTGATTACGTGTACCCACATATCGAAGAGAAGTATTTGGTTGAGTAACACAAAGGCAATGTCTCTGCAGAACCATCACTCAGTCCAGCAATTATACCAACATAATATTAGTTGAACCCATTGGAGTTGAGCTGACAGTAACATGCTCGATCAATGTCTCCTGAGGATCCAAGTAATCACATTTATCTTCATAGTTGTTTGATTGCACACTTGAGACTTGGGGAGAAGCTTTTGATCTGATTTGCTGAGCTTGTTCCCATTTGATGCCAGAGCTTCCGGAGGTCTAGAGGAGGAAAATATAACATTCTCATCCTTCCAAGCTAGTAAGGGAACTCAGACAAAACCAACAGCAAGTTCTGATTGATGGATTAAAATGAGAAAAGAACATCATAGGCTAGATGATTAGCTACTTTTCCAATAAATAGAAAACATCATATTGTCATAGCCTCGACATAATGGTGCTCTTAAAATTTTCAAGTAAAGTTTCTAAAATATATGGAGCATCATTACTCATCTCTTTCGAGTAATCTAGCTAGCTACCATCATCAAAATATGAGTAGCCTTACCTCTAGGTGTTTGAACATTTTGAGTACTGGTATTTGGTCCTCTAGCAACAAAATGTAGACTCCATAGTCGATGTTCCATCTACAAGTCATTTTTACAAGATCCAGGATTTCAATATTAATATTATCTGTTTTTATCTCCATGAAATTTTCATTATTGTAATGTGTGAGCTCCATAAAAATCTTGAGAGCAACCAATATCACATGACAGCTTGTTTCATCCTACAAACAATTGACTAATAGAACCTCGGCTTTACACTTAAACCTATCAAAAGTTCTCAACAAGTCAGTTCATGCCATCCGCTCAGCTTCACATACATTTCAATAAAGCCCACAAACAACATATCATTATAACATTCACCTAAAATATTTGCCATGAAAATAGTTTCTAGTGGTAATGGAGGCGGGTTTCCTATCATTATTGCTCGAAATTGGCAAAATAAGTCATCTTGACATTTTGATAAACAACCGGTATGTATAGGTACACCACCCTATTTAAGAAGGTTTGGAAATTCAGTTGACATTAAATAAGTATTGAAAATTATTAAGTGATAAAAAAATTTGATTAAATGACATATAAAATAAAACAGAAAAAAATAAATACTAAGATCCGTAGATTTCCCCTTCAAAATTCATTCAATTCCACTGACTTTGCGGGAGCTGGGTTGTCACAGGGAGAGCATAGAGAGACTATTCAAACCCTTATATGCGTGGCCAAGCGTGTGTATCAAGTACTGGAACATGTACGCAAAAAGGCATTAAAATATATGGCATGGAAATCAGAAGGGGGGTTGGCATGAGGCCACCACTCATTTATTTGATTGATACCTTACGCCAGCTGCCTTGACAAATGAAACAAAAACCAAACAGCGCCATAAATGTTCTCAATCTGGATCAACGTCATCTTTCCAAACTCAGCTTCAACAGCCTCCAACTGCAGACCTCAGTCTACTCATCTGAACAGGTTGAGTTTATTCAACAAGTAGCTAGCACATCTCAAGTACTCCCATTCAACCAGACACTACTTTAAATAGGATCTGCATTTTTAACGCTCTATTCTTTCCTCTTCTTAATTTGTTTTCATCCTCTTACACCAACTGATTAAACAAACCTCAACCTCAACCTCAACCTCAACCCTTCTTCTTCATCATCTTTTTTTTCTTCTGTACATTCTTCTTGTCTTTGGAACCTAAAGATGGTACCGGAAATGAGCTTCATCTTCATCAAGATGGTAACTTCACGACTAATCGATCTTACTGAATCCGATCCGGCTCAACCCCATGTGATCCCGGAACCCAGATGAACACATCTCCATCCCCGCCATGTAGCTCCTCACCTCCTTCCTTATCATCTCCTGCATCACACCCATCATCTCAGTTGTCAGGCCCACCGGCCCGTTCTCCGGCATCCGAGCCTCGATCCTCTTCGCTATCTGCTGCTCCACCGACATCTGCACCGCCGGCGACTGAGTCAGCTCGGCCGAGTCAGCCACTTGACCCGGAAGAGACAAGCTCAGCGACAGCGAAGTCTCCAACTCCTCACTCAGCGACGCCATTTTGACCAGTCCCTGGTTGCTCGACTCACTGGAATCCGAACCGGACGGGCTTCCAGGGTAGAACTGGACCGGCGCAGCCCCAGCGCTCACGGATCTCTTGAGCGGCCGGGTCGGTTCGGGCCCGGATCGGACAGCGGAACATTTGCGCTTCAAAGTGGAATTCCAGTGGTTCTTGATGGCGTTGTCAGTCCGACCCGTCAGGAAGCGGGCTATGGTGGCCCATTTGTTGCCGAATCGGGCATGCGCCCGGATGATAGTCTCGTCCTCCTCCTGGGAGAAAGGCCTGTGCTGCACCTGCGGCGACAGCTGATTACACCACCTGAGCCTACAGGACTTCCCGGTCCGGCCAGGAATGGACCTGCTGATGGTCGACCAGTTCCTGGCGCCGTGCTGCTGGACTAGCGTGTTCAGCGCATCGTCTTCCTCGGGGCTCCACGGACCCTTGATACGATCCGAAGTGTCCCTCCTTCCGCAACTCATTGCCATTCAACAACTATCGCTCGCCAACCAACGGATTCCCGATTTTGATTTTTGCAAATCGATCGGTTTGGAACTGGGGGTGGAAGAAACACAATGAGTGAGTTGTGAGAAGATGTTAGGGGGTTTTATATACGAGAGATAGAAAGAAGGGTGCGTTGGGAGGAGGTAGCGGATAGGGACGAGGCGGTTGGACCGGTCTGGTTCGAGTCGGTTAATTATTGGTTACGGAAAGGACAAGACGGTACAGCTGTTAGACACGCGTGGCTTCCTAAATCGAGGCGCCTTTGGATTGCAAACTCAATTAGTTAGTATTCATTCGGACCCCCCTCCTGTCACTTAAAACATCCTTGTTTTCAATTAACTACTAATAATTTCGAACTTATTTAACTTGAAAGATTCGATTCGATGTTTCATTACTTTAACTAGATCTTGTCTCACTTAAATACTGACTAAAATCAAATTCAATTTTCGACATCCTTAATTTGCATTGGACAGTAACACGTGGCTGGTTGAAGTGATTATTAGTGCAAGTGTTAATTACTGTAGAGTTTTATTGAGTCATCCGAGTAATACTCTTAGCTGATGTTTATTTGGTTTTCATTTGTATCTATTAAATGTTAGAAAAAATATCTTGCGTCATTAAAAATTATATTCTCTGATTTTTTATCACTTATTTAATATTTATTTATTCATTTTTATTTATAATATATATTTAATATCATCACATATCTTAAAATATAAAAAATTATTTAATTCATCATCAAAATAACCAATGACAGTACATCTTTTGTTTTATTACAATTTGATAATAAATAATTAATATTAAAATTTTCGTAATCTATTCAATTGAATTTCAATGTATCGGAGAAGGGAAGGAGTATATATAATAAGTACATTCAATTTGGTGGTTTAATAAGTTGGAGAGGAAAGGAAGTGTCGCGGAAGATGTAAAAAACGGTTGGGGGCAGTATGCG
>NQLW01000955.1:28301-44554 GCA_002312845.1 Kalanchoe fedtschenkoi
TCCCAGATTTTGTCAAACGGCATATATGAATCAACTTTGCATCGAGTCATCAACAACTCCCCTAGGTATCGTGTTTGTGTTGCTTTCTTCTATGAGGTGAGATCCCATTTTTACTTTCCATGCCAATCTAAATACTTTATTTCGTCCATCTCACACGCTAATTTCCTTCTCCTTCCACAGACGAACTTTGATGCAGTGGTGGAGCCTCTGGACATATGTAAAAAGAAAACAGGAGAAACCATCAAGTTTGAAAGAGCTGTTTATGGTGAACATCTAGTGAGCAAGGTGCAGACAAATTTTGTCATAGAATAAACCTCCAAGCTCTTGATGGTGGTGTTGTACTTAAAATACTCTCATCTTATCCTCATAGTTCTCCATAACCATGTACATGTTTAACTTGTCTTGTTTAATTGCAAGGTCATTGTTGCATGAGACTTCTTAATGTTTCAGCAACTGTTTGGAATTTCTACTGGCATATTGTTGTTGTGTAGCTGTGGGGTCGCTGTTAACAGTGATTGTTTCGCTTACTGAATGATATCAAACTTATACACATGTCCGTTTGATTGGGGTAAGGTGTTATCCAACGTCTCTGGTGTCGCCGTCCTCTTCTGGCGGTGTCTCTGGTGAGAGTTCATCCTTGCCAAATCTAGAGGAATATCGGCACTTGGTTGGTCACCTTGTCTATCTTACCATCACTCGCCCAGATATTTCCTTCATTGTTCATGCTCTTAGAAAATTTTTTGCTAACCCCTGTACGCATCATCTTCAGGCCGCCTTTCGGGTTGTGCATTATCTTAAGAAAGATCCTGGACAGGGATTACTCCATTGGGCTGAATGGTGGCAGCAAGGCGCAAAACCAGGAGATTCTTCTGACCGCTGAGTGGCCAAAACCGAGGTGCAGGCTAGAGGATCAGCCGCTCTGTACCATGACTAGAGCGAATGTCGTCAACGGCGCAGCCTCGCGGGGCCAAAACACTGTGCTGGCCAAGGGCTTCGGTTTGCTGAGTGTTGAGGGCAAGGGCTGGCTGAGGGAAGGGCGTTAAGCAGCAGAATTCCTCCGCTCGGGCTGCACCTACCAGACAGGGCGGTGCTCGCTGATGGGTCCAAGCCAGTCTTGCCACGCGGGAGGAGGGGCCAGGGCCAGAACGAGCGAATCACCATGGACGGGGATTCAGGCCTCCACGACTTGACTCACTATCCGGCAAGGACATCCACTGTGCAGAATGCTCGGCGAGGGACGCCACCATGAACGCGAGGCCGGTGGACTGCTAGGGATGGATGACGGGGCAGTAAATGTGCGAGGAGGAGGCTCCACCTCCACCTCCACCTCCGATGGGGTTTTTAGAGAGAAGTATGAGTGTTTTTTTCAGCTTGTTTCAGTCCGTCCAATAGGCTTGTCTGTGCTCAGGATTAAAAGTGAAAGGTAATTTGGATTCAGATTTGTATCTTTTAATTTAGATCACCACGATATCCATTAAATGTTTTATGGCGTTCCAAATTTAAATTTATGTCTCATAATTTAGAAAACTTAACTTTTATATTTTTGCATGTGATTCCCAACAATATCCTCATGAGAAGACATTATCGAGAAGTCTTATGCGAGGATACATTCTATTTTAGATTGTACGCATGTGGGTTACCATTTGGAAGAGGTGCCTTGACAAATGATGTAAATTTTTTAACCCCTTTAATTTGGTTCTAATCTTCTTTGTCACTTGGATCCCTAGAATAATATTAGCTATGCTTTTGTAATCATCTGGTCCTAAAGAACATTTCATGCCCATTCATGCATATACTCATTGATATGTGATGCATGTTGAAGTTCATGTCCACTGTTATAAGGAATGGTCTATCAAATATTCAGGACAACTCTTGGCTTTGTTGGTCTTTCTTCACTACATAGTCACATGAAATAAAACCATTTTGTGTCTGGACAAAGACGTTTCACCAAACTAACTGGTCGGCCATGAGTAGCAATTATATGTTTTATAGTTTAAGGGATCTTATTCCCAAATTACTAGAGTTGGTATAGGATTGTAGTTACCTCAGCTCTTAGGTCCAATAAAATTTGAGATTCTTTCCCTTAGATCTTGCAAGATAAATTCATTTCTCTTGATGTTTGAGATTGGGTGGAATCCTTAACACTATCAGGGCGTGTCTTCTAACGTTAATACAATCCTCTTCCTATTCCTCATCATTCTTTAACATATAATTTCAAGGTTGTGATCTTATACTTTTAAGTGGTCTTTTTTCTACATTCTGATTGGATGTTTTAGGGTAGTCCTCATAATCTCTTTTTGTTTGCTTTTTTAATTGTTATAGATTTACAAGCGAGTTTGATTTCTAGTTCCTTGCAGGTTCAATTCTTTATTTCTACTACTATTGCATTGCGTTGTTGTTCTTTGTTTGATTGTTGCGATTTTAATGGTAAAGACCCTTAAGGCCTAGGTGCAGCCTGCGCTTGTTGAGCCACTTGAGTTTCTATGATCTGATTACTAATCCTAATTTGTTATAACTTGTAAAATATTTCTCCAACTTTTTGAGAAAGAGGCATACTCTCTAATAATGGTTTGACATGAAACTCTTTATTTCGACATTCAATTGTTCAATCAGTTTTGATAGTGTGGTTCTTTATGTTAAAGAGGCCTAGGTTCAATCAGTCCGTCTTTTAACGATTTTTGACTTAGATATTTAGCTTTTATAGAGATTGGAGTTTAAAGATTTTAATTAGAGATTAATATGACTTATAACTTAAGAATTTTGTGTTAAGGAGTTTAAGATTTGGGGGCTAGGGGTTAGTGTTTTGTGAGGTTTAAGTATAAGTAGTAATGGTGCTTGAAAATTACTAATTTACTTTTTTAAGGGTTAAAAGGTTCGTGTTCCATGAGATTGGGGTTTTATTGGTTAATTGGGTTATGGGTATGAGCCTTCCGAGGGTCTGACATTTAAGGGGCCGCGTTTTAAAATTTGTAAGATTTTAGGATAATGTTGTTTAGGGTACCTTTTGGAGGTTTAAAACTAAAGAGTTTGAGGAAGGGGTTATGAGTTGATGGAGTTAGGGGTAAAACATAAAAAGGCATAGAAGGATTAGAATATTAGAATGATTCTAGATTACAATTGATTACTAATGTTGCGCTAGAATTGTTAACGGTCACTCGCGAATTATCTGTTCCAAAAAATTAGCCAATTTGACGTTTCGGGTTCGAATCCTGTAATAACACCAACTTGACGTTTATCCTGTAAAACACGGCCCGAAAGAGTATGGCTCTCCGGATTAAAAAAAAAACTTAACGTTTATCATGTGAAACACGGTCTGAAAGAGTACGATTCTCTGGAATCAAACAAAAAATTTGGCTTAATTCAATGTGTTAAAAATTGATGTTTATTTGAATATGATTTTTCGTTTTGATGTGGTTGATAACATGACCTTATAAACCTCAATATGAATTTTTTTTGATGGAACTGCCCTGCACTAACCAAAATTAAGTTTGCAAATAACCGTTTAACTCTATTTACTAATGAGTAAATGCTTGATGTCTGTTAGGCGATTGATATTTCACTACCAGAGATATGTGACAAATAATACTAGCTATATTAACTACTGTTTTTACAATGAGAATAAATAATCATATTTATAAGATACAAATACTAAATCAATAAGATTCCTAAACTAATAAGATTTCTAATCCTACTAAAGACATTAACCTACTTAAATAGAAAAACGACAATATTTAGAAATTTCTAAATATTATATCTCTAACAATAAAAAATACCCTAAATATTCTATTTATATCAACCTCTCGTGCCTAACACCATCGCCATCAGACAACAACACGCTCGCGTCTCAACCTCTCGTGCGCCTCTTTCCTTCTTTCTCACTTTCATCCTTCGCTGCACCGGCCGCCATGACCTCCGCTTCATCTCCTTCCGTCTTCGTCGTTAGTTTTTGGAAACCGATTACACTGCTCGTCGCCACCTCACTGCTGCTACTCATAGCCATTTGCACTGGTAAGAAGCAGCCGTACCCCTTGTTTAACACTCCGCCTCTGTCGGCGGCGGAGGGTTTAACGATACTCCTCGTCTGCGCGCACTGCACTGCTCGTCCTTGCGCTTGTATACATTTGTTAAAAAGTAGATAATATTGTTCGTTACTTCGGATTAGGTTTTTTTTTGTCGTTTATGGTATCCGATTTAGGGCTGCTTCCAATCGATTCGGTATCTGTCTTCAGGTGTCGGTGTGTATGGTCGTCCGTCCATCGATTTCGGCACCGGAGTCGTGGTTTCGAGTCCGAGATTCAGAAGCGATTATTTACGCCACCGGAAGCTTCTCGCTCCTGCTGATTCATGTTCGTACTTGTCTGCCGATGTTGATGAATCGCATTCATTAGGTACGTGTACGGGTTAGGGTTTCCTCTTCCCGATCTTCATCTCGAATACTTGACGGTCTTTTGAATTGATAAACCAAATATTTGGACTACTGGGTTTTCGAGAAAGTTGTTGGTTTTTCATTTAAGGGTTTGTAAGCTTAATTATTTTTTGAATTCAACTTTAGCGTAACTAAAAGTTTTACAATCGGTCAGTGTACCATATCTGCTTCCCAATCCGAGCGTGAGTTGTCAGAAAAGGCGCCACATGTTGTGGTCCTGGCACGCACGACATGCACTGGCTGGCTGCACTGCTACTGCCACCACCACTACGCTCATACCCTCCGTCAATACCTGCAGTAGTGCTACGTACTGCATGCTGCTTTTTCATATCAGCCATCTGACTACTTTAGCGTTTCCATACATACTATATATTTGTGTAGTTAGTTTGTAATGATAATGTGAATAAGTAGAGATGAGTATTGCCTGTGGGTCTAGTAAGTTGGGTTTAACAATAATGCTTTAGTGCACCCTAATTAATCCTACTGGGTGGTTAATGATGTTTTTTATGTCCATGCAGGTGGTGAGGATAAGAAGCAGGTGGTGGTGTACAAGCCAAGCAGGGCGTGGGGAGATGATAGGTGCTCGGAGTCGGATATAGTGATAGACCAAGGCCCGTCGAGTCCTTTGCCAGACGGGATCCCAACATACTCGGTGGAGATACTCAATGCGTGTTCCTCTGGCTGCGACATAGCTGGGATTCATGTGAGATGCGGCAAGTTCAGCACGGCCAGGCTGATCGACCCTGAGATTTTCACAAGGATTAGCATAGATGATTGCCTGGTGTATGGAGGGAAGCCGCTACCAAATGGCATGACGTTGTCGTTTCAGTACGCCAACACGTATCCTTACCCAATGGATGTCTTCAAGTATCAGTGCTGCCCTCCGCCGCCGTAGATGTCATCAAGTATCAGCTCTCTCGCGCTTCGGAGGGTTTTTGTTATCTGATCACTTATATGACTAGGCATTAATTAGCTTGTTCAAAGTACACGATAGCTGCTAACACTAGTGGGGTTAATTGCTTTGGTCGACCAACTCAAATATAATGGACATTGGTAATGGTGTGTTGGGTGAGTTGAAACTTGTTTGGGATGGAAAATGTAGTAGGGTACGTAGAAGATGCATCATCTTCATATTAACTAGTCGTTTCTGTGGAGTATATTAGTATGCAGCTAGCTAGCTAGCCTGAACACTGGAGTTGGCTATAATGTTGGAATGTTCCCTATTTTCATGAAACCTTTAGGCTGCGTTTGGTTTACGAAAAATTTAGAGGAAAGGAAAATTTAGTGGAAAATTTGAGAAATTCTGTGTTTGGTTTATATAGAAAATTAGGGAGAAAAAATTTTGGTGGAAAGTTTGGGAGAAAATTAAGTTAAAGGCCAATTTTAACCTAATATGAAGATGATGAGGTGGTGATGTTTTCTTTTGCATTTTCCATGAAATTGAAAATGTTAAGGATTTCTTACTATTTTTCTTGACATTTTCCATGAAACATTTCATGATAGTGAAAAATGTCAAGGAAAATGGATTTCTTATTATTTTCCTCAACATTTTTCATAGGAAATCAAACAAGAGTAAAATTAAATGGAATCTTTTCCTTCCCATTTTCCTCAAAATTTTCCTTTCCTCTAAATTTTTCCTAAACCAAACACAGCCTTAATTGAGAATAATATGTACGTAATTCCTACTATTGAGTGCGTGGTAGACCCATTCCAATCCAGATTATTTAATATTTTCATATATTCTAAAATTCATTATTTAGACTCATTAAATTTAATTTTTTTTAAGTATTCAATTATCAAATAAAATAAATAAATAAAAGTCAATTTATGAAAATAATAAATTATGAATATACTCCCTCCGTCCTCTAATACATGTCGTTTACGGTTAATTTGAGTAGATTAAGGTGAAGTTAATGCTAGCGGTTGAACAAATTTAATGAGTGGGTGGTTGATGTTTTTATAAAAAAGTTCGTGCAAAAAGTAAAATTGGTAGATGATCACTGGTGGTGAATATATTTTTTATTGAATATGATAATGAAGTAATTAATGTTTGACATTTTAAGATAGTTGTTGACATTAAATACGCATTGAAAATTGTTAAGTGACAAGTAAAAGTGAACAAAAAAATTCAGTTAAGTGACATGTAAAAGAGGACAGAGGGAGTACTCGATAGCTAACACTATTTTATTTTCTCATATTCCCGCTACCACTAATAATGTTAACCCTATATATCGCCTAGCTCACGTTGGATACTGCAATGCACGCATTGATTGGATACTTAAGTTATTTGGTGTGTTATTTAATTAATTTTTGTGTTGGGAAATGATTAGTGTAGCATTAACACTCCGGCCCACAATTAGTAAGGCTTATGTTTCCTAGTCCCAACTAAATTCCGCTTCACCAGGTGATTGATTGGTACATGTTTTTATTGTTGCAGGGATCAAATGCTGCGATGTTAATTTTTTTTGACATACATATACGCTAAACATAAAAGAAATGCATACTCACTCAACCATCAACGTGAAATTTTAAATCCAAAATTTTATGGACCATGGACGGATCACTTTGACACTTTACCACCACCTCTGATGACGGTCAAATGGTGATGTTAATTGTGAAAATACGTGATTGCGAGTCGCCGAAGCTTCGCCGGAGACGATTGGAAGTGAGCAAAACTCAAGTTTCACAGAGAAGAATTACTCTAAACGCAGAGTTTTTTCAATTGAATAGAAAAATTGTTGTTCATTACTTGTATAGTGGCACGTCTTACAAATGCACCCTGCACCTTTACATATTTACAATGACATCACTTAATTAATTACATCTTGCACAAATATGCACAACTATCTAATTTTATCTCTTCTGACAGCTAACGCTGAGCTTGGAACAGAGGTTTGCCAACTGATTAGCAGATATCAACTTGGTAAAAAGATTAGTAGGCTGTTCCAAGATTGGGATGTGACAAGGTTGAATGAAGGATGAAGCAAAATGCTTCCGGACTAAATGACAGTCAAGTTCAACATGCTTAGTCCGCATCATTATACTTCCATGAGATTGTAGTTGTGCCAAATTGAATACAATACCCTGTGATAGAGCGCCGAGTGATGGGACACGAGGCCCAATCCGCATCATTATATGTTGTGAGCTGAAGAGAAGACTCAGAAGAGTAAAAGAGTCCCATTCATGGAGCACTTTTGACATATCTCAAAACATGTCTTGCTACCTTCATGTGATCTTCAATGGGACAATGCATGTGCTGGCTCAGAATATGAACTGGATAGGCAAGATCAGGTCGTGTAATTGTCAAATAAACAAGCTTTCCCGCTAACCTCCTGTAGACAGTAAGATCTGAAAGTGCAAGAGATGTTAAAAGACTGAGCTTTTGCTTGATATCCATATATAGGATAGGCAGATGGTTTGCAATCTGTCATTCTTGTGTAACTAAGAAGATCCATAGCATATTTTCTCTTATTCAAAAACATGCCATCATTTGATCTTACAATTTCAATCCTCAAAAAATACCGCAAATGACATGGCCTTTAATTTGGAACTTCTGATGAATAAGCTGCTTGACAGCAGTCATAAGATTAGAAGAGGTTCCTGTAAGTACCAAATCATCCACATATATTAAGAGGATGAGAAAATGACCTTCCTAGGCTAATGTGAACATGGAATGGTCATTTGGACTTTGATGGAAACTATATTGAGTTAAAGCATCACTTAACTTGGAATACCATTGTCTTGATGCTTGCTTAAATTCACATAAACTCTTGTGAAGCTAATAAATCTGTCTTTGAGACTTGGCTATGTGATGAAATCTAGGTGGGATCTGCATATATACATCTTCATCCAATTCTCCATGCAAATGGAATTGTTTACGTCCATCTGAAAAATGGCCCAATTTTTGGCAGTGGCAAGAGCAAGAACAAGTCTCACAATTATCATTTTAACGACTCAAGCAAATGTTTCTCCATAATCAATACCTTCTTTTTGAGTAAATCTCTTGGCAATCAAGCGAGCTTTATACCTTTCAATGGTCCCATCTGAATGATACTTGATTTTATAAACCCATTTGTAACCTATAACGGACTGGTGAGGAGGCGAACTGGTGATGGACCAAGTATTGTTAGCTTCTAAGGTTGCAATCTCCTTCTTCATTGATTCACGCCAATTTACATCTTTTGATGCTTCTGTGTATAAACAAGGTTCAGAAAATCTGAGACTTGAAGTGAGAATGCTTTATACTGGATAGAGCACTTATAATAGGTAATGAAATTTGAAATAGAATGTGGAGAAGTCCTTTTAATATGTTCACATACATAATTCTTTTGCCAACTAGGAACTATAGTTCTTCTAGTTGATCTTCTTGGTCAAACTGATGAAGCTGGTAAGGAATCTGCATAAGTAACCTCTTTAGTTGTATTAGCAGTATTAGTTACCAAATCATCTATAAATGATGCACTAGGCTGAAGTTCAACTTCATCTGATTCTGTGTGAATAGTTATATGTTTATCAACATTGATGGGCATAGTACTTAGTAAAGATTCAAAAGGGAAAATGTCTTCCAGAAAAATAACATGCCTACTGATTAAGTACTTATGAGTATAGAGACAGCATAACTTGTACCCATTTTTAGCATAAGGATAGCCTAAAAACACACAAGGTGTCGCTCTAAAATCAAGTTTGTCTATGCCCCTTTCCTGAGTTGTTACAAAGCATAGGCAACCAAAAGTTTTCAGATTCTCTAAATTTGGTTGACCTTGAAATAGTACCTCAAATGGTATTTTTTCCTTGAAATAGTACCAAGACATTCTCTTCTCAGATGAGGACGACAGGCTGCAGTGGATAAGGTCAAAACCAGGAAGGGTAACAGCAAGGGACTTTAGAAGGGAGATGGAAGACAGAGGAAATCGAAGCAATAATTGGAGAAACATCTGGTTCAAATTTATGCCCAAGCATATTAGTTGGTTTTTTTGAAAATTGAGACATGGAGTACTCCCCCCTTGATGATGTAATCCGAAAAAGGGAATTCAACTGGCTTCAAAATGTAGGTGTTGTGAGCAGGGGAATGCGGAAAACCTTGATCATTTGTTTGCGCAAGGAGACTTGGCGCGAAGAGTCTGGAGTTGCCTTGCTGAGTTTTCGGGACTGGAGCCGAGAAGAGACTTCAAAAGCTTGGCCTATGACTGGTTTTCCAAATCAAGCTCTAAGTCGCAGTTAGACGTGATTCACATGATGTGCTTTGGAATTGGACTATGGGAGATATGGAAATGTTGTCGTTAAATGATGTGAGGAGACTCGGATGGAAGATGGGTTCCTCCGGACCTAGCCATCCGATCAACAGCCCGGAACACTATTTTTGCGCGAGTGCAGAAATTCACTACGAGAGTTCGTGCATCATCATCAGAATGTGGCTTCAAATCATCTCAGCAAAGAGAAAGAGGGCTGCCCAGCGAACTCGACGCCGTCTCCCTCTTGAATCATAGCCAACCTCGCCATCAAATATCAGTCTGGCGCTGCTATTCTCAGAGATCCCTCTGGTAGATTCACCGTGGCGACAAGAGTCACCGGCCTAACAGGGCAAAACTGGAAGGGGTGCCTAGCTTGTTGCGTGCCATAAGAATAATAGCTGACCATCTCCAACTTCCGATGTTGGAAATTCAGTGGGAAGCTAAATCCGGATCAGATATGGCGAGACACTGGAGCGCCACCCACTACACTCAAGGGCCCAAGTGCTGGAGATTCAGAGTGATCAGCAACAATTATAATGCTATGGCGGCTTACTTCATGTTGGAGTAGATCAGGCCATGTGCAGGTCGAGCAGGGACCTACCTACAGAGGCAAGTCTGCTCTTTGATCAGGATATTAGTCTTTTGTGGACTTTCGTCTAGGCTGGAGGTTCTGATATGTAGGATTCCCTTGCTAGAGCTTGTTGCAGGTGCTGCGCGCCAGGTTCTTTTGTTTCAATAATATCAGCTTTTCAAAAAAAAAAATCATGAATGCTCCCGGATCCATTACAATCTTATAATTTGCAACGGCTTGGAAAGAAGCTCGGTTTCTTCTGGCTAATGAAATGTTACTTTATTATTTGGAGTTGAACCTAGTAGAGGCAAAGGTAGTTCCAAGTGAAGAAAATGATGGAGCTTGTAAATCAGCTACGGTTCTACCATTATAGTGCATGACAGGTAAAGCAGCAGCTGAAAGAACCTACATGGATGCTCACAGGCGAAGGTGAAACTCGCAGAGACCATTTTGGTGCTTCATCGTGGTGGGCAGATCGAGCTTTCTCCTCTGCTAGTAGTCTTCTCATTTTTTGACTCTGCTTCTCTGCCTTCTTGAACTTTTTTATGATCTTGTCCATGGATTCTGATCTCTTCCTCTCCAACTTCATCTGCACCAGGACTTTGCCCTGTCAGCTAATAATGTCTGTTAACAATTAGTGGGGATCCATAACAACACATTTTACCCACCTCCAGTTTCCTTACTGCTGCTTCCGTTTTCGCTTTCTGTAAGTTTTGCCACGCTGTTATCTTGGCCTCCTCCCTTTCATACCTACACAAAAGATTCTCAGTATGATTACTCTGCGCTAACCTCATCCAGAACCCTAAAGCAAATGGAGCTACATTACTTCTTTTCTAGAGCTGCAACATCCCAAGGAGATGCTGGAGCTACTGCAGCGGATGGAGCTTGAGCTTGAGCAACTGTAGCCTTGTACATCTCAACTGCTTCAGGCGGATCCCTCTTGGCCAATTTACCACCATGCTTCTTTGACCACCTCAAAACAGTTGCCCATTTGTCGATCTGGACATCCTTCTCTTCCAGCTTCTTGCTGGACTCATCCACACATGCTTGTCTTGATGGAGGCTCAGCAGCTGAATGACGGCACCCTTTTGACGATGATGAGTTACTGGTCACAGGACTCATTTGGGTCGCCATGTCTCGTTTAGACACCTCCCCATCCACATATTGCTCAAGCTTTGCATCTGCAGCAGTTAATTCCTATATGATGTACCTTATAGGATGAGTTAATATATTTAGTGTCGGAGCTGATACGGAAATAAATACCTTGGGAGCTTTCATCTGATGACTCACTCCGTAAATCTGAGAGCCCAGAAAGACCAGCAGCAAGGTGGGTTCCATTCTCATTTTTCATTTGCGAATGATCCATTGATTCAAGCATCTGCCCACTTGAAATGGGTGACCGGTGCAGTGCCAACGAATACCCATCTTTTCCACTCTGAAACCCCTGAAAATTAGGCGAGTAGTTGGAGAAGTAGGCGGTCTTAGACTGCGCAATCGGCCCACTCCTGGACATTGGTCGTTTGTTAGTGAGAAATGAGTTACTACTTGGACTAGTAATCCACCTCTCTGCATCTTCCCACTTGGAAGGAACAGTTCTGCCACTGTGATGGGGCAACATAGATGAAAGATTTGTCGGCCTTCTTTTACCGTAGTAACAGGATGACAGCGGTACCCTCTCTGAGCTCCAACCCTGCCTGGTATACCCTAAACTGGTATCTAGAAAGTTGGGGCTGCCTGGACTTGGGAATGTACCTAAAATTGGAGGTGAAGCATCTGAGGCTTTCATTGCAAGGGAGTCCGTCAGCTGATTTTCCGCTGCTTTTAGGCAGCTGAATCTGGACTCTGGAGACAAGCCTGTGGTGCTATCTTGTTGCATCTTCACTCATGGATTTGAGCTTTGTTTTCTACTTGAGCTATGGACCACCTGTAAAGTACTCTCACGTGAAGGTGCAATAATATTGGCAAGGCTACAAAGAGATACTAGGGTTGCAAGGCAAAAGCCCCATGAACTCTCTCACCTTGTCTGCTCTGTCTGATACAGAGCTGCTTGGTTATGTATTCATCAGAGTTTAAGCCAGCAGCGAGCAGCCTCTTGGATTCCAGACCTAGAACTGGTTCAGTTGCCTCAGTCCAGGAGAAGTATGAGAAGTGGACGAAATTGACAGCTAAGACTGATCAAATGGTTTACAGAACAGGGACACGATCGAGTGCAGACGATTCTCTGGCCCATTGCGTCAAAATGATGAATGGGTCCATGGCTTCCTCAGAGTATCAACCACAACTAGACATAGATCATTACAGTCCTCATATTCAACCCATCAGTACGAGTTATTTCCACTGGGTATGATGTTGACGTCAATGGCTATATGGTAACCATGCAACAGGAGGAGTAGGAAGGTGAATGCGTTCCGGTTAAACTAGGTGTGTGTTTAGTGCAGAAACCGGACCCTGTAATCATGCAGTGAATGGACTCGTATCATTACAAAATCAATTCTCGCACAGGAGATGCCACAATTGAAAGCAATTCCAGGGCCTTTGATTGTCTATTCTGACTTTCAGCCACCTCTAGTGTATTACGTGCTGAGCCAAGCATGGCATAGTAATTTACAATGCAATGAAGAACCGTGGAACAGCTTCCATTTGTCCAAGAATATATCATGGATTTCTTGAAGGCACAGTTTCGTGGTTTAGAAGCGGTCATTCCTTGCGCCTATGCCACCTAAAATGTCTGAGAATGAAGGTATCTGCATATAGAGGATAGTTCTTCCTTATCAAGCCCTTTATGCATTTCCAATATGAGAAGTCAACTACCTCCCCATTCTTCCGAACTATGAACAAACATCGAGAAGTTTCAAAGTCTGGATGATAACCAACCTGACAATCAGCCAAAATGGGGATCAGTATACACAATATGCCTAAGCAAATACATATATCAACCAAACAAAAGTGGAATAAAAGCTGCTTCTCAAGAAAAAGATAGTTTACTCTATAATATGCAACTAAGTAGCCATAAGGATCTTTTAATAGAATAAGCAGATAACTAATACAGTATATAAGGCTGACACATGAAAGTATTAACTTTTTTCTCAAGGCTTGCAGTTAATTATAGAAAAGAATGATGCACTGCGATAATTTAATTGAATGCCAAGGGTACATACAGTGAGATAGTCAATCCCACAACCAATTTTCTTCTCGTACTCAGGATGATAGGGAAGCAATCTCTCCAATATGGTTTTTTCATTTTCTGGACTCAGCCTATCCCCACTCTTGTACCTGAACATTATTGTTGAACTACGTGAAATTCCAAATATCCCTGTCTCTTATATGCTATAATACTCATATTACAGCAACAAGCCAGTGATGGTAGTAAGGATGAAAGAAAACATTTTTTTAGGTAGTAAGGATGAAAGAAAACATTTTTTTAGGAAAAAAAATACAAATAGGGAAGACATGCAGTGTGTCGTTGCCTAAAAGAACTGCTAGCTATAAATTCTTCCAACGGAGCCGAGAGAAACCGTTCACTATCAAAGTCATTATAATGTAATATGTAAAAGTTCATCTTGACTTTAAGTGCCATCACTAAACCTTCTGTTTGCATAGAAAACCGTGAGTTCTAGAAACTAAAACACAGCAAGCATAACATTTATAACATGTCATCTTTTTGAACTCTGAATGCCGGATTGTCAGAAATCACCTCAAACCCTTGTGGCCAACTATAAATAGCATGTAATAGCATTAAGAAACCCGCCTTGGAAAGAGGTCATGAAAGGTATTTAGTCGACAAAGAAAAAAAAAGCTTATCCCTCCGTCCTGAAATCGTTTAAAGTTAATTTGAGTAGAGTAAGAAGATATTAATGATAACGGTTAAGCAAATTTAATAGGTAGGTGGCTAACATATTTTTTTTAATTTTGTGCAAAAAAATAAAATTAGTAGATTATTACTGGTGGAGGTAGGTGATTAATGCTTGACGTTTTAAGGTAGTTAATATTAAATACGCATTGAAAATTGTTACTAAGTGACAAGTAAAATTGGACGAAAAAATTCGATTGAGTGACATGCAAAAGAGGATAGAGAGAGTAATTGAAAGAGTATGTGAGAGCCTATATAGATATTTGAGTCTCATCCTCAACCCCGCCTCGTCTCCTGCAAGTGAGACTATGAATAAAGCAGCAGCACAACTCTGAAAGGCACACAACTGAAGCACATAGAACGGCCTCTCAAATAAACAGTCAAACTACTTCCATCCAGATCCCAGAGCTAATAAAAGGAGAAGTTGTTGCAACATAATTCACACACTGCAATTCAAGAGATCCTGGCCTTCCCCCTTAAGGCTAATCGGAAATGTGTGATCAGATCAGGCTATCCAATTAATTAGTCTCTCCTTAATAATCAACACGCCTTCTTCAACAGACACACACATGTCATTGCATCCAAGAGATTAGATGATTAATATTTGCAGGCATGACATGACTCCACAGTCGGATCCTATAAAAAGAAAGGAGGTACCTACTTGTTGGAATGAAGAATCATTCGGACAAATCCGACCAAAGGGGCAGTTTCTTCCAGAATCTGATCTTCCCAATCCACCCATTTCTCACTCCCTCCTCCTCCACCATCCGAATTCCCAACTTTTGCCTCCTCCTCATCCTCATCTTCCGACTCATCCTCACCATCAACGCCTAAGTTCGTTACCACCGGCTTCCTCAACAAATCCTGACCATACACGTCCTGGCTCCCCACTCTGGCACCGTCCGGCGCCGTCCTCAGCGAGCGAACGCGGTAATCCAAGCTACATGGAAAGTGAAAAAAGGTAGAAGATAAACTCAGGGACGAGCTCTCCCTGTAAAAGTGAACCAGCTGCGTCGACGCTCTGAAAATCGAAGCCATGTACGAGCTCCGTTCCGGTGCCGGAATTCGATTTCAAACCATCTCCTCGTCGGTTTGCTGCTAGAAAAACTGAAACTCCCCGGTGAGTTTAGAGGACCAAAACGGTGGCTTCTTCCGGACTTGGAGTGATTGTCTGGTTCGGTATGAGCAGAAACAAGATGAAGATAAGCAATCTATGGTAAGAACCAAGCCATCGTTGTGACGTTGCGCGATCCTGACGACGCCGTTTCAATCTGGAGACCGGACTTTAATTTGAGCGAGAGTGAATGAGGTTGATGTAAAAAAAACGAAAAATTCAAAAGGGAATTGCGCATTACATTTCTAAACTAATAAATTGAACTGATTTTTTAATATAATATTTATCATTAAATTTTTAAATTAATGTTATTTTAAAATTTATATTTGTGTGCGAAAATTACATCGTTTGGTATCAAAATAAATTACATCATTTTATGCACATAAAGAAAACAACGATTTTTGATTACCAAACGATGTAATTTTCATACACAAATCTAAGTCTTATAATAATATTGATTTTGAAATGTAATTATGACTTTTATTTTAGAAAATCAGTCCAATTTTTTTTTCATTGCACCATTTTTAGAAATCGTGATAGTTCTGACCACAATTGGGTAAGCGATGATAGTTCAGAGCCTCTTTTGAATTTTTCTCCAAAAAAGAAACAACATTGGCATTCAACCGATAAAATAATTAAAAACAAAAGTAAAAAAAATTGAAAGTGCATATTATTGAAATAAATAAAAAATACTAAAATATGCTCTGAAAAAAAGTCTATCATTTATGTGAATATAACGATTTCATCTAATTTGACAATAAAATAATATTGTTTTAATACAAGAGTAAGTGCAACTTAAATTTTATTTCTTAAAATTAGTTTAATTTTTTATATCCTTTTTAGTAGGATCCTTTTAAAAAAAATTCCCTAAAATTTCTAGAAATGAAGTGAAGCAAACCACATCAACATTATATTATAAGCTTCTAGCCACTTAGCAGGGCGATTTTTAATATTTATTCAACAAATTAATATCATTAATACGTATAAATTTAACCAAAGTAACATAAATTGGCAGAGCCTGATGGCTATAATAATGAGCTAAAAAAATTTTCTAATATATA
>NQLW01000955.1:46078-88981 GCA_002312845.1 Kalanchoe fedtschenkoi
AACGGCTAGTTTTTGAGCCTGAAGTTCCTCCATTCTTTTCCATCGATGGGCAAATTCTTCAGTTACATCTTTCTTTTCTTTCCCTCTCATTTTCCGTTTAGCAGCTTTTTGACCGATGGGACGACTTTCTGATTCATTACCTTCATAAGTGTTCTCCTCAATATCGTGGTTTGTTGATGAGGTATACGCTCCAGACTCACTTGTCTTTGTCTTCTTTGATGCATTTTGTGCTCCAATTTGAGCTTCCCATTTTGGTTCATCTTTCACCATTTCCCACATATGTGTATAAGGAAACTCTCTTTTCTTATGAGCGCCAAATCAATCGGGCCGCCTCTATTATTTGGTTATCTGACCATCCACTGTGATGATCAGACACAATTTGATTGTAATAACCATTAAATTCATTTACCTGTGGCATCATCAAGTAATAATGTGACTTGATTTGAGATTCTTCTCTTTCAATTCTTGTTTTTCGGTAGGTATTGAAGTATCCCGCCACACGAGCCCAAAAACTGCCTCTGGTTTGAGAATTTCCCACTGCAGAATCATTACTTATTGTAATCCATGAACTGATGAGCATCTCCTCTTCCTCAGCGCTCCACTTGACATGGCGACTATTCTTTTCTTGTTGTGTGACATTGAGTGGAGCCTCATTTCCTGTAATTGACGCATCTTCTGAATTTCCTTCCATTTGTTGGCTAGGACTTGGAACCATGAAAGGACGCGACATACTATTTTGTCCGTAACCGCCATAATAATTTGGATTAGGAAAAAAAGGATACGAAAAGGGTTGGTAATTGAAAGAATTCATGAGTTGAGTATCTTGAGGAATAGGAGGTGTAGATGGAAATTGGTTATGAATAGGAGGAATTTGAGGACTTTGTGAATTTGAATTTGGTGGAGGTGGTGAATTTCCAAAATTTGGAGAATTCATAAAATTCATGAACCCACCTCTAAATGGATGATCACTCATTTGAAAGAGTTTAAAAAATTTGAATGATGGGAAATTGAAGATTGAGAAGGATAGAAAGGGATGTAGTAAAATAGAAGAATTATTCACTATTTATAGTTGGAGGAGATCTTTTTTTTTTATTTTTTATTTCATCAACGACTAATTTTTTATTCTCTTTTTTCAAAAAAAAAATTCCAACGGTCATTTTTTTAAACGTTGAACAATAACGGTAATAAATTGAATTAAATATCTGAATTTATACTTTATAAGGCGCTTGTAAGTTAAAAGAGCAGTATAAATTATACTTTATACGGCGCTTGTAAGTTAAAAGCGCCGTATAAAGTATATACGGCGTTTTTAAGTTAAAAACGCCGTATTTGCTCTATTCGCGAACCGCTCCGTTCAGACGAAGCGGTGTTGTGTCAGAGGACAACAAACCATTGTCCACATTGAAACGAAGCGGTGTTGTGTCAGAGGACAACAAACCATTGTCCACATTGAAACGAAGCGGTTTGTGATATGACACAAACCTCCGAACAAAGCTTTGATGTGGATGCCCATATGAAAAATCAAAATGAGCAATGGGTTGATCATTGGGAGACGTGTAGTTTTTAAACATATTTCGTCGTGTTCCGTGCTCATAAATTGTGGGTGTTATAGGTATATTGGTGTTGGGTTCTTTTGCTACTGAGACTTTGCTTGTCCGCTTAATCAAAAACACAACCACCCTCGTAACCCAGCAAGAAACCATTCTCCGACATATCAGAACAAACACCATCAATTCCCATTTCCATAGTTTCATATCCTAGATGGTCTTAGTTTTCAGCACAGGATTTGTGAGACTACAAACTAAAGCAACAATAAACAAAATATGACTAATTCACTCAACCATTGTTACCGAACCTAACTTAAACTTGTTGCAGTCATCTAGTAAATCCCCATCTAAAAAATGGATCCATCTTCCTCCTCCTCTGTCCTTCCAGAGAGAAATCCAGATCTCAGCCTTCGACCAGACTTTCGATCATTCTGCTCCGGCTAACATGGATTTCGTCTTGGCTCTCAACAACGTCCATTTCCGCTGATGCGCATCATTCCAAGTGCATCTCACCAACTTCGAACCATCCATGGCAGAGTTCCTCCCTCTCCTTTCCTCAACCATCTTAGGTGGCGAAAACGTCACCTTCATCTACTTGGAATCCACCGCCACTGGCGGCAGACTACTCATCGCGGCCGTAGCTGTTACCAGATGCCTGCTGTCGGTGTGGGAACTGCCCAATCAGCTTCGAAGATGGATCCTCACTCTCGCTCCCCGGCAGCGGGTCCGGGAATCTAAACCCCCTGCCATTTAGAGCCGCACTCACTCTCTCCTCGTCGTCCTTCCATAACTCATAGCTTGACTCCCTCCAAATCTTGTCACCCTCTCGCCGCTTTTGCCATCAATACTCAAAATGACCTCCTTCTGCTCAGATATGTTGCCGGATCGCATGGCCTGCTCGTCTGCGTGGGCCATCAGGATCTAAAGCTTCTCACTCATGTCTGCGTTCATCCGCAGGTCAAACCATGATGGCCTTACTTGGATGTTGTGAGGCTTCTTTGCGATAATACGTCTCTGCCATTTGCAGCGTATCAGATAAGCAAGCTGCCACCTCAATTAATTCCACATCTGCCACCTCCATGATGACATTGTGGGTCTCCTTTGTGAGCCACTTGAACGTCACAGTCAGAGGGGTGGCGTGACAGGATAAAAATGTCAGGATAAAAAGATAAGAGTGTCAGGATAAAAGGGAAGACGCAATGTTAGAGACCCACCCGTTAGGCATCCACATCAAAACAAACCTAAAATAGATTTTTGTCATGCCAACTCAACATTGTCATAAATTTCATTTTCACAAATCTATTATCCACAATAAAACAAACCATTCAAACCTCGGCATGTGGGACCCGCATGTCATATTATACATTTTTACTTTTTCATATTATATCAATTACAAAATTCTTAAATTTGTCAAATAATTAATTGTTAATAATTATTAATTCATATTATCCTTTCTTGAAATTTAAATAAGAAAAAAATTTACATAATTAAAATTTTTATCAAACAACAACAATAATGTATTAAATTTACTGTTAAATCTAATACATTTCACACTTAAAATAAACAAAACAACTCAAATAAAATAGATAAAATATATTACATATAACTTAATTTTGAAATATTTATTATTTCACATAAATAGCAATTACCACGCTTCCAACTCAGAAGCGTGGTAATAGGTATATATTAAAAATTCAGGACAACCTATTACCACGCTTTTGAGTTGGAAGCGTGGTAATAGGTTATGCTGAATATTTAATATATACCTATTACCACGCTTCTGAGTTGAAAGCGTGGTAATAGGTCATACTGAAAATTTAATACATACCTATTACCACGCTTCTGATATTTAATATACCTTTGACCACGCTTTTAAATTGGAAGCGTGGTAATAGCTATATATTAAATATTCATGATGATCTATTACCACGCTTTTGAGTTGAAAGCGTGGTAATAGGCAGAGGCGGATCCACTGGGGGGCAAAGGGGGCAGCCGCCCCCCCGAATCCCACCTAAAATTTTTCTGACTAGTGTAAAAAAAAATTTTATATATATAAAAAATAAATTTATATGTATAATTTCAACGAAAATTTTAATTTTGCCCCCCAAATTCAACCCAAATCTTTTATTATGTAATTTTGCCCCCTCAAAAAAAAATTCCTGTCTCCGCCACTGGTAATAGGTCATCCTGAATATTTAATACATACATATTACCACGCTTCTGATATTTAATATACCTTTGACCACGCTTTTAAATTGGAAGCGTGGTAATAGGTATATATTAAATATTCAGAATGACCTATTACCACGCTTTCAATTCAGAAGCGTGGTAATATGTTATCCGGAATATTTAATATTATATCTATTACCACGCTTTCATCTTTGAAGCGTGGTAATTGATCTTTTCACGAACCGCTTCGTGCAGACGAAGCGCTTCGGTGTCAGAAGATCATAAACATGTTTCCACATTGAAACGAAGCGCTCTCAAGTCTGACACGAAGCTTGCAACAAAGCTTCAATGTGGATGCCCTTAATGTCAGCATAAATGTTACTTTCATTTACTCATGTCTGCCTATAAATATGTACGTGAAACGTTTTTTCTATTCACTTACTCTCTGCCTCCTGAGTGCTCACTCTCTACTCATTTCAGCAAATATGAATTCACCAAATGGTCAGGTTCCTTCTGCTTCATCTTCAGATCCAGCTCAACCTAACAATTATTTTGAAAGACGTTGGAGCGAGCAAGCAATCGAGAGTCTGTTGAAAATAATTTTGTGTTATCAACAGAAAACAGTGCTCAGTCCCGTTGACGACATGGAGCGATATACGAAGAAGTATCCTGCGGACATGGAGCCAAAGGAGCCAATGAAACGACAAGTTTACTATAAGATAAAGGAAACTGAAGATAAAGTATCAAAGTAAAAGTAAAGCTGCTGCCGAAGGTAAATCAAGACGATTCACGTCGAAGCATGATCACAGAGTGTTTAATCTGTCTGAACAAATTTGGGAAGCAGCAATCTAATACTCGTTAGACCTTGTAATTTCTTTTATGAGTGCTGAATGTATTGATCGTTCGTGTTTTGTTATGAAAAATCAAAATGAGCAATGGGTTGATCATTGGAAGATAAGAAAAACTAATGAGTTTGGACTTGGAATTCAAAACCTGAAAAATTCCTCACAACATCCCCTTGATCGCCACGTGCCCTCAACAACAACAACATGCCTTGGAAAACAACGCTCGCCACATGGCCTCGACACACTGCATGAATGACACTTGCCACGTCCCCTCTTATCATATGCAATGACACTTGCCTCGTCCTGTCTCAATAGTTAACGTAATCACAGTTTTTAAAATCGAATCAGATCCGTCGGTTTAACTGTTTGGACCAAGAACCATTTGAACTGATCAATTTTTTTAACAATTGGTTGATGACAACAATAATAAAATTATTTAATTATATTAATTAATTAATAAATAATTATAATAAATTGATAAAAAAAATTCTCTGCATGGATTTGAACTCGAGATGGGTTGAGTTTTAGACAATAACCAAATTATTTAATTATTATTAACTAATTAATAAATAATTATAATAAATTGGTGAAAAACATTCTCAGCATAGATGGGTTGAGTTTAAGACAAAAACCTTACCACTACATCACTTAATAAACTTATTATTATGCTCAATATAACAATCGTTAACTATAAATTTACAAAATCTGCACCTAATTAAACCGACGGTCGAACCAGTTTGGAATGTTAGTTGACCCAGAAATTTGAGAACCGAAGTCTTAATCAGTTCAGACTGCGATTTGATTCCAATAAATAAAAACGTAATTGTTGGGTATAGCCAGGCCCGTTGGTGACAAAAATGGGCCCTCAGCATTGTGTATATTTTTTTCTTAAAAAAATAATAAGAAAACTAACCTGAAAAAATAAACTTATTTTTAGCAAACATATAGATGAAAGAATATATATTTGTCAGAATTTTTAAATCAAATTCATTCTAATACTAATTTTTATTACTTTGTGAATTAAATAAATAATTTGAGTGACCTACTTTATTCATTTTCATTACTTTCATCAATTGATAGATTTTATGTGGGTGTTGTGTTCAACAATAAATTTGTGTTTTTAGGAGATTCGGAGAAGGAGGCGTGTAAGAGGACGTGCACGAGCCAGGTGAAATCAAAATCCGTTTTTTGGCTTCCAGCCCAAGCAGCCCACGACCCTTCAACCAAAATATAAGTTGATGATTTTGATTATAAACTAGTGATATGTGTTGGTCTAATGATTAAGGTATTGTCTAACAATTTTAAAGTTCAAATGAAAAATTGATAAGTTGTTTTTACATATATCTTGAATTTTTTATTTTGTTTGAAAATTTTATAGATTAAAATAATCATATTATAAAAATTAATCTTTCTTGGGTATGCAAATTGATCTGAAAAGTTTTGATTTTTCATGAGAAATAATCATCTTATATTATTAGTTACAATGCGCTTCATGGGGCTTTCAGAGGACCCATCATCGATCTGATGCTGTTTTTCGTGTCTTATATTTCCATCCAAATACCTTCTTTCTTCTATATAGTGATTGATATGCCCCAAACATGGAGTCTGAGACGCCTTCAGTTGCTTGCGGATGCTACGTTAGGGCTTCGTGTTTCTTTTGTTTTACTGAAGTCTGGATCTGGACGTGAATGTCGTTGTGATCTATTTTGACCAAGAGATTATATTATATTGCGTGTGTTTTTTTTTCTAATAGATGGAGAAGACTTGTGAAAGGTTTCTGTCGATTTTGACTATTGGCTTTAGAAAGTTTGGTGAATTTCAGTACTATACGTACTGGATTTCAGTTGCTGGTTGCTTAAAATAGTTAGTGACTGAGATGTAATGCTTGGATTGGAAGCCAGACCTTATCCCTTTCAAAATGATGATTTTTTTTTTCAAACGGCCATTTCTTCTAATTTTGAGTATCATTTCTACTTTATCTTTTTATTTAATTATTATTCTACCATAGATGAAAACCGGAATTGTAAATTGCGGATTTGTTTTTCACAAAATCACTAGTTCAGACTTCAGACTAAACAAAAAACATAGTAGCAAACCGCTGTTTTTCTTAAAAAAAATCGTAGTTTCAAACCGTAATTTTATTTTTTATAAAATCACCGGTTTGAAATTACGGTTTATTGAGGAAAATCTACAACTGCGGATTTTATTAGATAGGGTAGAATGATAATTTTTTTAAAAGGTAGGTTAGAAAAAAATAAAAAAATTGCATAAGGAGCCGTTTAAAAAAAAGTCCTAAATGATCCATCTTGTAAAAGAAGAAGGTTGCGTTAAGGAAATGTTACGTTTTTTTTCTTCTCCAGTATTCATCAATTCAGTGTGAGTGCAAAGAAGATTTTTTTTCTTCAAATCATTCTCATCAAATTCGTCATCACACCTGATTTGACTTTCATCAATTATATTTCTCGCACAAAACACAGATGAAACTGTTTATCAATTGACAATAATAATTAAAAACATCATCTATTATATTATATATCTAAAATCACCATCTAATTGAAACGGACTTTTAAATTGAAAGCACCATCTAATCTGATTTGTGCTACAGAATGAAGATGAAAAACGACGCTCTTAATTTAAAAGCGCACTCTAATATTTATCAGGGTTTTTCAATGAAAAGAGTTGGATTTTTTATTGAGCTTTTAACTTAAAAACATTATGTATTATTATCAAATATCTAAATACAAATATAAGAGGAGACCCGTATGCAAAAGCTTGGAAAATTTGTTTCAACGTGCATGAAAAGTATCTAAAAATTAAATTTATGATAAAACTGAATTGACATGACACAATAACATAAATTTAGTATGCTTCAATGGAATGACCTTAATCAAAGAGGATTGTGTAAACTGTTCGTTAACAACAGTTTAGTAGTGTTTTTTTCAGTGTTCTAAAAATTTTCATTTCAGATCGATTAATAGCTAGGCGGTGTTGAAACGTTCCGTTTGGTCGATTAATTGTTCAAGACTTAATTTTTTATAAAAATAATATTTAATAAACATATATATTTATAATTAATTATTAAATTTATAATTAATATATTTAAATCCGATTAACTGTCTGATTAATCGTTCTGATTAATCCCCCGCTTAGCCGATTAATCACTAGACGTTATGCTGACCACCTAGCACCGCCTATCACTTTTTAAAATATTGGTTTTTTTACGCACTTGGACATGACAAAACACTAATAACAACAGTGAGTTAGAAAAGTAGAGCATGAAAAAAGCGAACAAAAAGCGAAATTAAATTTGATAAAAATTATCTACAGAATAAATGTGGAAGGAAAAAAAATAAGAACAGTGTATATTTGGATAAGAAAAACTCACTAACCAATCAACACTGATTGTTTGAGATAGCTTCTCAGCATTGGCCTGGCATTATTAGTTTTGGAAAGAGAAAGAATGACCCATTAAATCAAATCTATGAAAGGAAAATTTTCTTTGTATGATTTTAAGACATTTTTATTGAAATAAATTTAAACTTAGGTTCATATTGCGTGGGATTTTATCATATCATCTCATCATATAGGATAAATTTTTTTTATAAATATTTCACTTATAGTGAACAAACTTTAAATAAATCTCATTAAACAATTAAATATAATTAAAACGGCGCCGAATAAAGTAAAACTATTCAATTGAGAAGTCTTTATACTATGCATAACGCTTACTCCCACTGTCCTTTTTACGTGTCACTTAACCGTAGCAATTTTAAATACATATTTAATATCAAAAAGTACCTTAAAACGTCAAACATTAATCATTTTTTATCATAATTAATAAAAAATTCATTCCTCAGTAATAATAATGTATCAATTTTATTTTTTGCACGAATTTTGCTAAAAATATATTAACCGCATACTTAGTAAATTTGTTCAACCGCTAGCATTAACTTTACCTGAATCTACTCAAATTAACCTTAAACGACTTATATAAAAGGACGGAGGAATTATTACGTTAAAACGTCATATAAAGCCCGGTTCAATAAGAATATAAAGGGCAGTATAAAAAATATAACCGAGTAATAGATGATGTCTACTGAAGTCTGAAAGCGTCATATAAAATCATGAAAAGATAATAGATAATATTTTTATTAAAAATATTATATAGTATTAATTTATGAACTTCATGTAAACCAAAGTGAGATTGCGTCACAAGATCACAAAACACGTTT
Organism: Kalanchoe fedtschenkoi; assembly: GCA_002312845.1. Taxonomy (NCBI): domain Eukaryota; kingdom Viridiplantae; phylum Streptophyta; class Magnoliopsida; order Saxifragales; family Crassulaceae; genus Kalanchoe; species Kalanchoe fedtschenkoi. The sequence continues at coordinate 54,872 of NQLW01000955.1, forward strand.
CACATCAAAAGGAAGCAAGTTTTACTTTAATACTTTGTAAGGTCGATCTTCTTTGGAGATGGAGATGCATAAGATTGGCATTCAGTTGTGTGTAAGGTCTTCTACGTATCTCATTATTATAGTTCACAGTAATTTGGTGCCGAAACAATCAGACTAACACGTAAGAATCTCAAACTTTCACCGGTATAATTCTAGGAAAAATGAGATATAGGTAAGAGATCGGGTCAAATTACATAGTTTTGTTAGTTTTCTTTTTTTATTTTAGAGGTTTTAAGATTCTAGCATGCTAGAATATTAGAATTATAGAGTTTTAGAATTTTCAAATTTTATGATTTTTTGAGTTTAGGGTTTCTAGGGTTTCATACCCTTAAGATGTAGGGTTTTTGGATTTTAGTGTTTATGGTTTAGATTTTTTTGTTTTTTAGATTTTGTTGTATTTAAAATTATGCTATAAACATCATAAAATCTTAAAATGAAAAACAAAAAAGCAAAACTATGTTGTTTTAAACAGAAATTTTATATTTAAATTTAATGAATAATTATAAAACACAAAGTGGATTCTGTCATTTTCATTTATAAACAAATAAGAGTTTTAGTTAGAAGAGGTAACAAGGAATAAAGGGACCCAATCAAATGATGGAGATCCCTCCCAAGTACATGTCACCTATTTCCATGATCATCTCTTCTGCAACCACCACGACAACATTAACAACACTGAATGGAAGAATCTATTGATCTGTCTATAAATACAAAACCACAAGATATACTTCTACTACAAGCCACTCCAACAGATTCCATTCCATTCCATATCACACACTCTCCCTCCTTATCGCCTCTCTTAATTAATTGAGTCATCGTCAATATTGCTTACAAAACTTTCCCATCATCATGACCAGGCAGCACCAGGGCCGACTTCTTCCCATCATATTACTCCTCACTTTCCTCCTTTCAGTATCATGTGGAGTAACGCTTGTTGCGTCTCGACTCGTTCCGGCCCCGATTCCTGAAGAGCTCGAGGATATGGTGAACATGCACTCGCGATGGATGGCTTCCCATGCCCGCGTCTACGAAAGTCTGGAAGAAAAGCAAAAGAGATTTCAAATATTCAACGATAATGTTGCTTTTGTTAACTCGCATAATCAGATCGAGGGACGTAAATTTAACTTGAGTGTCAATAGATTTGCGGACATGACTAACGAGGAATTCAGAGCTAAATATACTGGTTTTGGCAAAAAGCCGGGTGGACTGGTAGTAGCTCCAGGTGGTGGTGATGAGGTCGATCAAGAGCTGCTACTCCATGGAAATCTTAGTGCTGCTCCAGAGAGTGTGGATTGGAGGAAGAAAGGGGCTGTCACTGATGTCAAAGACCAAGGAGGGTGTGGTGAGTCTCATGGTTTTGATCTGTGTGTGCTTCTTCATATATATTATTATTGAAAAGAAAATGTTTAGAGTGATCGAGATCATGCATGCGTGCAGGATCTTGTTGGGCATTCTCGGCTGTGGCGGCTGTGGAGGGTCTGATCAAGATCAAGACTGGGAAACTCGTCTCGCTCTCCGAACAGGAGCTAGTGGATTGTGACATCAACGGGGAGGATCAAGGCTGCCTAGGCGGCCTTATGGAAAATGCCTTCGAGTTCATCGTAAAAAACAAAGGCCTGGCCGCCGAGGCAGCCTACCCGTACGAGGGTGAGGACTCCACCTGTAATCTCAAAGCAGCGTCCCATGCTGCGGCCACCATCTCCAGCTACAAGAAGGTACCGGCCAACAACGAGAACGCTCTCCAACTAGCAGTCGTGAAGCAACCTGTGTCAGTGGCTGTTGACGCTACCATTGAGTTCCAATTTTACTCCAGCGGCATATTTTCAGGCGAGTGCGACACCTACTTAAACCATGCCGTGACGGCGGTCGGATATGACACCGACCCAGATGGAACAAAGTATTGGATTATGAAAAATTCATGGGGGAAGAGTTGGGGTGAGAATGGATACATAAAGATTGAGAGGGGCGTGTCTGCAAGTGAAGGGCTGTGCGGGTTGGCCATGGAGGCTTCTTACCCCGTGGCTTAAATAGTTGCAACTGGCCACAATACTTAAGGAAGCGTACCCTGTGGATTTAATGTGATTGATTATACGCAGTTGTTTGTATTGTATTGTATTGTATTGTATGCGTGGTGGAAATTGGTAATAGCGTGTGGATTTGTGTCACATAATTAAATAAAGATTCCCCAACACACATTTGTGGTGTAAAATACAAATAAGTTTGCTATGCTAGCTCATGTCTACTCTCTTTGGAGTTCCGCATAAGAGGAAATGCATGCGTATGTATTGTAGGCCAACATTGAGTTATTGATGCTTTTTTAAAATCTCACAATTACAATTATCTGAATTTAAGTTTTTTAATCAATTTTGTATTTTTAATTATGTGTAGTTTTAGAATACTCAATCAAATTCATATATTACGGTATTCTTAATTAATGAGACAAATTTCAAAAAAATAATCTTGCATCAAGTTAGGTTAAATTTGTATTATGCCCCATCACCATTGTCATAAACATTTTATTCTTAAACCTATATTACAAATGCACTATATGTCATAATATACTTTATTTTTACTAATTTAAAATTAGAAGTCGTTTAGCCCTTTTTACTGAAGAGGCACGTGCTTAACCTTTTTTCCCTTATTCGTGTCCTTAATTCAATCTTTAAGTTGTAATGTAAATTTTTTAGATTCACATTTCAATCCCACGCTCTTCACGTTCGCTGCTACTATCATGTTGGAAGCTCTGTCTCCAACTCACACCATATTTATTCCTCAAAACACCTTCCTCAAGGCTGACATGGGAGGTTGTCGAGTCCGACGAAGTAGATCTGTCGGTGTCGAAATTAGAGCAATTGTGAACTGGCCGTTCCTCAAATGCGTCGAAAAACAATCATCAACATCAAAATAAGGAATTAGGACTCGAAAGTTGAAGACTTCAAATTTGAGGGCTTCACTTTTTGACTTTGTTATTAACTCCCGAGTCCCACGCTGTAGAACCAGCTTCGCCAGTAGAGATGAACAACAATAATTTTCAAAAACGAAAATGATCTATCTTTTGCTCGTAATCCGAGATCAAGCAGCTCGAAAACTGTGATCAAGACTCAGTCCGATTTTGGGTCTAATCTAGGATGGCCTGTTTCGTGGATATTTTCAAAAAGATAATCTTCCAGTTTAAGAACATTACTATTATTTTAAGTAGGTTACTAGATTACGGTTTTTGGTAGGATTAGGAATCTTATTTGACTTAGTATGTGTACCTTATAAATAGGGTTGTTTATTCTCAATGTAAACAACAGTTAACAACAACATTTTCTTCTCTTCTCTCTGAGTGAAGTGTGCGCTAGTAGAGTTCTGTCATATATCTCTGGTAGTGAGATATCGATCCTCTGTCTAACATCCGATTCTGTCGCAAAGCTTCACCGTTCTTCCTATTCGCAAAGTCAAAACTTGAGATTTTATCTGAAGCTTAGAGTTTACCTCCTCATCCCATTTAGGGGAAGAAAATACCGACAGAGTTAACAGAAATGCTACACACAATACTTCATTTCATAAAGATGTGTTAACTTTGTTAATTTTCATAAATGTGCCTCAAGAGTAAAAATAGTTAAACAATGTCAGAATCTGATTGGGAGAGTGAGCATTGGTGTTACACATTTGTGTTTTGTAGCATTCTAAGACTAGAGTGGTATTTCAGACCAAATCTTAAAGAAGAAGGTCAGAGACTCGCAGATCAAAGCAAAGGGATGTGATAGCAATGTAGATTTGTTGTGGCCAATTTGAATGGCTAAAGTTCAACTGTGTATTGTGCAGAGTGTGGATGCGCGCTGTAAGATATGGGCTCCCTCAAAGCTGAATTTTGACTCGGGCTGTCGCAGCTTAATTTTTTTTATAGGAGGCTCTGTGCTTGCCCCCGTTTATTGGATCTTACTTTGAAATGATGTGATTGTCGAATCAGGGTTTGTCGATCTTAAATCGGATATGGATTGGCTTGGTTGGTATTCGACGGATGAGGTGTATTGAGCATATAAAATGGTATTGTCTCATATCGTCCAAGTTGAGCTTTTAGTTGATTCTAATATATAGTTGGTTCCCCCATTTATTGTCAATTAGTTTTAAATATGGATCCAACTAATCTAATGTGGTATTAGAGTCGATTTTCACCACACCTTTGGAACATATCCGTGATGGTTAATTATATTCGCACGAGGTCCCACTTGTAGAACTTAATTAAGACCCTCGCAAGTGAGGGGTTGTTGAGCATAAAGTGACATTGTTCTACATCGCCTAATTAAAATGAACAAGATAATTGGAAATGTTCCAATATTTAAAATGCAATGATTTAATCACTTGAGTTCATGATTTTAAATTTAATGAAACTTATCACAATACTTAAATCCATTAAGAAAATCTTAGTCAAAATTATATTTTTCAAAATATAACATATGGATGTAAAAACAATTTTTAAGGGAAAACTGTAAGAGGATGTGTTTGACACAACCTTACAATTTTACATCTTCTTATTATACTCGGAATATATGTCAGTTTCAATATCCTCGGACTGAAATAGGCATCTCAAAGATAGAATTTTTGTTTGGAAAAGATAATAAAAGAAATTTGATTATTATGAAAATGAAGAAAAAAGTCATATGTTTACATACAGGACAGTAGGAATGCAATCGATTTAGTTAAATACATATGTATGACATATTTAAATCTTTTTGAGAAAATGTTCCTCAACAAGAGTTATTGGATCAAAGAAGAAAAACATTTTAATACTTATGAAGCAATAACGAAATGTTTGTATAAATGAAGTTCGAAACATTTATTGTAAACGTTACATTAATAATAATTATAAAAGTTAATAGAGATTTGTGAAACTCTGTTTCACAAATAAGGTCAGTTTAAAATGTCCTCAGCCAATAATCACTATCAGAAATGTGATTATTGTTAAGACTGTTATGTGGATTGGTTGATGACCATATTTTATATATCACTGGCACTTGATATTAAACTAATGACAAGAATACATATTAAGTAATATGTATTGGACCAGCCTGCTTTTATGAAAAAAATATAAGAAACATAGTGCTATGTATATGGGTTTAATTGTTGATCTTAGTTGATCATAGTTATCTACATGTGGATTAACTTACTTTGGCATCATCATACGCTATCAATAAACCTGATAATTATTAAGATGATTTTGAATAATTTATGAATCAAGATGAGGGAAGTGAGACGAAAAGATAGTTGTGTCACTCTCATATGATGAGAGAAATATATTTGAGTCTTTCGATGAGTTAAGACTGAGAAATGCGCTCCTATGTGCATTCAAGATATTGTTCAATGTCTGACATTTGATATGTCAACTTTACTCAGAGATTAAGAAACAAGAAGTTTGAGCCTTACAAGAATAACACATTTTCCTTTCTTATGTGCATTTAAGATATTGTTTGACAAGTGGATTACTTATAACTTGTTTATGTGCAAGTGGGATATTATTAGTTTTCGCCTATTAAAATAGTTATAGTCTCATAGTGTATGGATTTTGATTTTTTTGAGGACCAATCTTATTATTAATTAAGGATCATAATGTCTTAATAGAGGTCGTTGATGATCAATGAATTTAGTTCATGGCTAATTAAGAATAGGGTCGCACAAATTTGTGTTGTGAATATTAAGTTAAGTAAAAACTGAATAAGATCTGGTTCGAATATCTTCCGTTTTAACTCGCTTCTATAGTAGATAGATTGGATGAACGTAATGAGTGAAATCCATAGATATGACACATGGATAATAAACATTTAGTTATTGGACTTGGCCCATGGATCGAAACCTGATAGCTAAATTCTCCCTATAAAAGTAACACATTTGATTGAGAGTTCTCATTTATAAGTCATTTCCATTCATGGTTTATCAGTACGATTGATAAGACAAGAAACATAGTAGCGAGGGTGAGGGCTTCCTTTTTTTAAGGAGCTAGTACTCCAGAGGGAATGAAATTCACCACTTGTGTGTAAATACAGATAGAGGCACGATTGTTGACGTGCTAGCTAGTCAGAAAGACAACCCACCTAAATAACTTTTGTATATTTTCTGGAGCTTTAATTCGGATCTTGACTTGTGTCTGACATTCAAATTGAACCTAATATCAATAAGTGAAAAGTAATCTGGATCCAGATCAATATCGGTAATTCGGATTACAAAAAAAAATCTATAAAATTATTTTCTGAAGTTTCGCATCCGGGTTTATGACTCATAAATAATTTTTTTTAACTTATACTGTTGTGCATGTGATTTCCTAACAGTCTTATCTTTTATGATGTGCATCATCTTTGCGATACATTATTATATCTCAAATGTTGGAGTCTGTCCATTAAACCAGTTGAATAGACTCGTATTAATTAAAGGTTTGGTTGTCTCGAACCAAATTATTCTTAACAGGAATCATAACGTTTTACTAGAGGCCACTTATGATTAATGAGCTCTAACACATGATTGGATAAGGATAAACCTAAAGGTCGCACATAATCAAGTATGAGATATTAAGTTGAATGGAAACGAAATAGGATTCGGTCCGGTTATGATCCGGTTCAGCCCACGTCTGATTTGAATAAACTAGATGGGTTAATTCATGGGTATGATCTAGATCTGTATCTGATAATTCGGATTACCGCTAAAGCCATAAAATTGGTTTGTGGCGTTCTTCATCCGAACTTATGCCGCGTGATTCGGAAATCCAGATTGACATTTTTGTGGGTGATTCCCAACATAAGAAACATGAGTTGTTTCTCCATAAAAAAACCATTAATGTGAACTTTCAACAGAGATTTCCTTCTTTTGGTTAATTATCTAAAACCTAAATTAATCTAGTTATATCAAACAAAGGGAAATTAATTAGGAATATGATTCTCATTGACCCATTAAAAAAAGGCGGAAAATAAACTTAAAAACGGTTTCAAACTATAATCTCTTCCTCGGTTAAGTTTCGAACTCTCTGATCAGTGGTCTAAAAAAAAAATTTGGACTAGCTCTGTAACATAAAAATTTAGAGTTACACTTATAAATTAACATTACTATAAAAATTAGATGTACGTGCTGAAATTACATCATTTTGTCATAAACTAAACTATATCATTTTTTCATATAATAAACAACATTTTTTTATATTAAACTAACATTAATACCTAATTTATTAAATAAGATCAATTTTATTAATCTCAAATGGCATCCTAATTAAGTTTTTTTTTGCTTTTTTGATAATTTTAATAGTTTGTATTACAAGTGGAGAAATACTGATAATTTAGAGTTTTTTTTTTTTTTTTCTTAGAAAAGTTTTCCACTTGTGCATGTAAAATTACTTAAATATTTTTACATTTACATGTCGATGTATATAGAGAAGTGAAGTTATATTGGTTTAAGATTATTATTTTATAAAACAATTTGATTTTGATTTAATATTGTCATCAAAACGTAAGCCTCATATAAAAATATTTAATAAGTTTAAACCAATCATAATTATAGAATTATGATTATGACTCTCTAGATCGAACAGATTTTTTTTTTCTATAATTATTGTTGTAAATAAAATTTAAAAGAAAATGCTTTTCGTAAGAAAAGTTGCGTTTCCGGTTTCTTCAGAATGACTACGGACGCTGCCGAATCTCTTGCTCAATCGCCGACCCATTTCAGGTACCGTTTTCGGCGCTTGGAAGCTCGGAAGTGGATTTCTAATGGAACGAACTTCTGGTGATAATTCGGAAAATTTCCTCTATTGCAGTCAAGCTCGTCACTTCTACTTGGCGGTCGATCGACTCGAATTCAAGATGGTAGACTCTCCTACGAGATTGATGAGGTTCATCTTTTGAGATGAAGCGTTATAAATCTAACTCTTTGCGGTATTGGATTCGGCAGGAGACGCTAGTGGATTTGCTAGGCGTGGCGGGGCAGCATCCGAGCCTTCCCATGGTGGTTTGTTGCAGCTCCCGTGATGAGCTCGACACCGTCTGCTCCGCTGTCGCGAATCTTCCTTTCATTTCTTTGTCTTCCTTGGTGTGTATCCATTCACATTCTTGTGTTTTTGGCTGAGTTGGTGTTGTTTGATTGAGACTAGAGAAGTCTCTTACTGTGGTAGGAGTCTGGAGTTTGTAGAGTTATTTGGCTACATATGCATCATTAAGGAGAAAAGTTGACAACCACAGCTGTATTTCCCATTTGCTGAGATGCTTTGGCGACTTTTTGGAAGTTTTTTTCTCGGCCCTGTCTGTTGTGTTCCTAATGTGTTTTCTTTTCAAGATAATAGTGCTAAGAAAAAATTGCACCAGTAGCGGATCCAGCAGGATTGTTTAGGGGGGTCGAGAAAAAAAAATTTTAAGTTAAGATGCATAAATGTATTCAAACTAATTCGCTTGGATTTGAATATTTATATTTGGGCTAATAAATATATATCAATTGCACAAGATTTAAGATTAAAGATATACAAACTATAATATAGATGGTACAAATTTGTAATTTTTTTGTATAATTACACAATAAATATGTAACTTATGGACCATATTAGATACATATGTGGATCCGCCAGTGATCAAGATTGTTGTATAAATGTAGTAGTATTGACTCTACATTTCAGCTATCATAATATTTTTCCTTTAATCTCTCTACTTTGATTTGGGGTGAAGCAGTATAGTGACCTTGCAGAAGTAGAACGCTCGCGGGTTCTGGAGAAGTTTCGGCTAGCAGCTGTGAGATGGAATCAGAAGCCTGCTGCCCTATTCGAAGATGAAACTGAGGTTGCAAAATCAGAGTTCAAGTCTAATATGATAGTAGTCACTGATGCATGCCTTCCGTTTTTAGCTTCAGGGGAAGCACCTATTTTGGCTCGTCTGTTGATAAACTACGAGTTACCTAGCAAGAAGGTATAAAGCATATTTAAATTTCATGCATAAATTATTTTATTCTGAATAGATTTCTGGAATTTGTCAACGTAAATTTCTGGAAAGGAAGTAACTTCGTTGTTTCTCTGCATACCAATCCTTAATCAATTTAATGTGCATTTTTTCATGGATAGCCTTTGTATCAATGAACTTTCCAACATCATTTTTATTATTTGACTTATTATGTAAGCAGAAAATTAGCACCGACTGTGTTCTAGAACACATGACCTGTTACCTTGGTAAATAAGAAAGACTGAGCTTTTGTGTTCCAACAACAGTACAGTATTCATAATTGCCATACATGGTTCATCAAGCTACTTTTTAGATAATTCATCAGCTTGTAATGGTTGGTAGTGCATCATGTCAATTGAAGTCCCTCATGAAATCATTTATTGGCTTTGACTGATTATGCTTATCAGCATTTGTTAGTGGTGATCATGGCTGTTATTCGTCACCATATGAATAGAAAAGCCTCGAAATGACTTCATTCGAAATTTTCCAACTAGAAGTATCGATATACAGAAAATGGTTGTTCTGCTGCAATGCTGATAATAAAGATATGCTATTCCCCATCTTGATGGTGGTTGCAGATAAAAATTGTAATGCTATTTAGCTGAATCCATTTTGTTTACTTGTTGGAAAGTGGAGTTATGCTTTTCAACCTTGTTGCTGAAGCTCTATGAGCAATCTATTGAAGTTTGCTGTAGTACGCCTGCATGAAAGCAGTGATAAAATTCTAATCAAGCTTCACATCAATTGAAGATACTGATTTCTCCAAGATAACTTCTCTGCTAATATCGTGTGCAAGTACATTTTCACCAAGAAAATGTCATAGTAGAAGAAGAGGTTGTTGCTCTACTAAGAGTAAGAAACAGCAGTTTCTAATTCTCCGCTTTCCTGACCAGCTGTGGGACTTAATATAACGGGTCACTTAAATTTTGTAACTTGTCTTCGTAATTATTATAAATGGCATTTCTTTCAATAAGTAAAGGCAGATTGTACTATCTGAAACACGCTTGCTAAAACTTTTGGCTAGTAAATGATGACTTCAATGGTGTTTGTTTGCAGGAAACATATATGAGGCGCATGGCAACTTGCCTGGCTGCAGGTTTTTATGCATATCGGCATCCTTTGACTATTCATTTAAATTTCTACATATATTAGTTTTGAGTTTCTAGAGCATGTTTTCAGATGGTATCGTCATTAACATGGTTGTTGGAGGTGAAGTGGTGACTCTGAATAGTATCGAAGAAAGTAGCAATCTTCTAATAGCTGAGATGCCAATAAACGTAAGTTGTTGTCTCATTTAAATTTGTGGTGGTAAGGCAAATAGTCCTGCAGATAAAAATGATTTCAAAAAAGAAAACAATAACTATACAGACATGTATTTGATGATGCGTTGAAGCAGAAGACATCAGTTGCTGAAAAATAGTTGTAGCAAATCAAAATGTGATTCTGAAACTTTCTTTCATGAAGATTGCCTTTAAGCTGATTGCTAATCTTTGAATTGTTGTTAGTACTTTATTTGATGTGTTCTCTAGGTTTATTTATCGGGTTCGACATCTATCAGTATATGAAGCTCACAAATCAACTCTTTTGTTGGTATCAGATATCCGAGATATTGTGAATTTGCTTCGTGCTCTATATTTCCCTTCGGAATCAACTTATGCCTTACAATACAACAAGGTGAAGTTGCGAAGGGGGTAACCTTTCTGGTACTCTCACATGCAGCTCTCTAATTTTGATTTGTTTTCATTCTGATCCAGCGTGTAACGGCTGTGCATGTTGCCACATATTTGGATCATGATATGTGAAATTATGAAACATTTTTGGTAAGAATTGTATCATTGCCTTATTGACATTTCATAAGATCTTTTATGAGTATATGATTCTATTACTTAACCCATATTATTGTCATTTCATTATGATTTCGGTGATTTCAATTTTCAATAAAACTTATCTTTCATCTCTTCCTATACAACTTTTTAGGTAACATTAATTTGGAATCTGGACTTCGTAATAGTGGTTCTTTGTCAGATGGATTGTTATGTGTAAGGATTTTGTAGAAAGGAAAGGATTGAGAAGTGAGGTTGAGAAACGGAAGACAATCGGTGTAGGACAAGAGATGGAGACAGAGTAGAAACTAGGGTTTATTCATTGCTTCATTACTTGTCTTCTTCTTAATTTGAATACAGAATTTAAAGAAACCAAACTGCTAAAATTATATTACGATCCTACTACTTTGCTAATAACTAATTAATACTCATAAGTAATCTGTATGTGACATTTCATTCTCCTTCGAAGAACCTTGTCCTCAAGGTTTAGTCTTCTAGCATATTTCTTTGTTCTCTCTTTATTTGTTCTTTTCTTGATAATAATCTCATACTTGTTTGCAAATAATTTGGTTGCTGAGGTGTATGCTTGCCGCTTCCCTCTATCAAACGGATCATCAAGGTCGGGTGGTAATGGAGGAGGCTTATCCAACTCAAGATATATAAATTTAGCATCCTTAAATACTTGACAGTAGGGTTGTCTCCCATTCAAACTCCAAGAGACATCAACATGTGAGCAAAATATTTTGACAAACAATTAGTGTGTCAAAAATTTTCAGGTTCTCAAGTCTTGAATAGAAGGTAGCGTATCTGGATCATCATATGCTGCATTAATCAGCTCAACCAAAGGAGGAATGTTGAGTTGATAACTTGGAACATTTGACTTTATCTCCAAAGTCTGCATTAATCAAGCCACATGTACACATCTTCTTCAGTGACTTCCGTTTTAAGCAGAAGAAAGAGGGTTTAGATTTCGTATGCTGATATGCCGAGGTGTTATATCCGCAGAGTTTAAGTTCTTGTGAGGAATGGCCGCCAGTGTTTTTGATTTGCTGCATTTTGGGATCATAGACCATGTTGAAACATGCCCCCAAGTAAAAAGTTTCGTCTAGTAATTGTTCCTCCCTCGATGTCCTCATATAGCTTTGGCTACTTATTCACCCCAGTCAGTTCCAACTTCCTTTTCATGAGCTGATCCTCTTATAATAGCCCCGGATGGAACAATTGAATGGGCCGTGTATACAAGCTAATAGCTCGGCTAGATAAATCTTAGACCCAGATGACACTGGCTGAAAGATACTTATAAGTAACCTTTTGATTGAATATCTTTGATGATCGAAAGGTCAATAACAAAAAGCTTCTTGATCTGATAATCACTTAGTAGAACAATCGATAATCACTTAGGGCATCTTTAACAGAGCTTCGTGGAGAGGTTTATGGCAGAGTATGAAGTTTATTTGGCAGCTTCATGTCGTTGTGAAGCAGAGTTCATGACCTTCTGACATAATGCGGTATCACACAGATCATGCGCTTCATGGACAATATACGGCGTTTATAGATTTGAAATGCCGTATAAAACCTAAACTTTATAAGGCGTTTTATGGTTAAAAACGCCGTATTAGATGATCACATGTACTTTATACAACGTTTTATGGTTAAAAACGCTGTATAAGATGATCACATGCACTTTATACGGCGTTTATAAGATATATAAACCTGGCTTTTACGGGTATTAAAATTAAAAACACCGTATATACATATCATTAAATATTAAAATAAAACAAGTGGGTCATGTACAGAGTTGTATGGAGGTTTATCCAATGTGGAAGATAGATTTATGAAAAAAAAAATTATGAGGCTGATGAATTGACATGACACAAAACCCACGTGACATGACACAAATCTACTTTTAAGGCTTATGGGTTACGGATGCCCTTAGAAGAACAGTGAGACACACTCTGATTCCTTAAACGAAATAGGCACTCAAGAAATAATGAGTTTTTTTCCTTCCTTTCTTTAGGAAAATGAACGTAAAATTTTACATCATTGTCATATGAATCAGAAACACGTGTGACTTGTTAGACTATGAATCTATGTCCATGTCATCACAATTTGAAGCTCCAGCATTGAAATCTCCCTAAAACAAAACAAGACGAGTTAGCTTTATCTGAAAACAAACCAGCACAACATCACGATGAAAATATTTGTGGAACACTAAAACTTTACCTTCAGGCTCTTGCTTGTCTTCACGAATTTGTCAAGACTCAAACTAGGTCTCCTAGATTCAGTCGTCATGTCCGTGGTATGTGTCCTTTTGTTGAGACCCAAAATCCCATTCCGCTTTGTTGCGGAACTCTTGGGTGGCCTTGAACAGCCCGTCATGTTTCCACCATTATCTTCATCATCATGAAGAAGCTCATCTCTAAGTGTCGTAGCTGCTTTCTGAAGCTGGCTTTGTTTGAAAGGCAGTAGCTTTCCTTTGCAAAATAGCTCATTGGCACTCATCATTGAGTCACTTGCGACTGAGAACTCAAAATCAGATGAAACTGGAGGTGCTTCCTGAATTTTCTCCCTCGATGACTTCCTCAACTGTTGAGACTCTACAAAGTCATTTGAGAACGAGATCCTTGGGCTCATAAGAGCAGCCTTGTGCTGCTCAGGGTTGTGCATTGTGCTTAAGCACATCAAACATGGAGCAGTGTGTACTTGTGTGAGGGTGGAGGTATGTATTTTCAGGTTTTCAGAAGCTGGAGACTCAAGATGCACAAAATATCTGAAGATGACGGGGAAGTAGTGATTTATGTTTCTGAGAAACTAGTGTGCAGTGGGAAAGTTTGTCTATATTTTTAATCTGGTTGCAATAATAATATGTTTCATTTTTATTACGGGAAAATAATGTTTAACTTTAATAGTTAATGCTAAGGGTGAAAGTTGATAGATATTGAATCTTGGGCGAGGAATGCTGTGATGTCTGTTTGGACATTAAGGCTGTGTTTGGTTTAAGCAAATCTGGTGGAAAGGAAAATTTCAGTGAAAATAGAAAGGAAATGAAATTTTTAGAGGATTCCATCTAATTTTTTCTTGTTTGGTTTCATCAGGAAAATGTCAAGGAAAATTGTTTGGAATTCATTTTATTTTCCATGATCATGAAAAGTTTTATGGAAAAATATGTCAAAAATATTAACATTTCAGCACTTCATACATTGAATTTGTTTAAAAATTGATTATTTGTTTGAGATACATTGAATTTAATTAGATTGATTTGTTAGAGATAAGAATTATATTTTTCATCAAATTTTCCACCTAATTTTCTTTCCCTCCTATTTTCCATCTAAACCAAACAATGAATTTTACTAATTTTTCATCAAATTTTTTTTCCTTCAAATTTTCCCTAAACCAAACACAGTCTGAGTGAATGATTTTTTTTTAATTTTTTTTTAAACCCGGGATAATCCTATTCTTTCGGCTGGCTTGAATTTCGTGTTTTGAAAACTTTGTTGATGTTATGCTGGTTCAAAGCCTTGTTAATGTTACAGGTTTTGTAGTGATCAGGTTCTGCACCAACTATTCCGATTAAAAAATGATGTATTTATTATGGATGGAGTGATATGGTGATGAAGGAATTGAATGAGGGTGGTGGGTTGGAGTTTTATTTACTGCACAACTGCTTTTGCTGGGAAATGTGATGCAGAAATGTTTTAATGGTGTTGGTGGTTAGCCAGCTAGAGCTTCCATTTTACTACCCTATTTCGGTCACATGGTCAACACTAACCCTTATTTGTTGATTCCTGCGAGGACCCCATGTGGAAACCACCAATGGCAGTGCTGCGAACATGATTTGGACCCTTAACATAGACCCAGCCAATGTGTGATTCTCAGTCGACATTTACTAAAAGTGCCTGTCTGCTTTGCTACTAACCTTCAGTTTTATTTATGTTTGGAGTACAGGTGGCGCAGGGAAAACCAACAGATTAGGGTTCCATCAACCATGTATTCAATTCAAATTAGCTTAATAGGGTTTTTGGTTTGGGGGAAAAATGGGATACATTGTTAATTTTTTATAGAATTCATCTCATATATTTTTTTTCATAGAAACGTGTTCAAATATTCTTTATTTTGTTAATTTTTTTATTTTCTAATTAATTTTTCTTACCCTAACTTTTTTTTAAATCAAACATTTCCATTTTCCTTTTTTTTTTGTCTCAATTTTTCCCTGAATCAAACACAGCTTAAATGTTAATGAATTTGTTGCTTGGATAGATGCTCACAACGGTCCACTACATCTCATGTTCCTCATTCATGTTTATTTTCCCGCAACAACAAAATTCACAGCTGATCCATTATACACATTCATCTCAAGTCAAAACAATACCTGCTAATTCTTGGATCTAAAAATGAATATAGAGAAAATAAGGGCAAGAACAGTGAAGAAACAGAGTGAAATTGAAGTCAAACATTCACTGAGCCGCGCATAAGGTTGAGCTCTAGGCTGAGTGTGGCTATGACTTAGTAGATTTTTGTAATTTTCTCAGTGTTGACTTGTCAACTTTCGAGGGTCATAATTTTTGTGTACGATATCTGATCAAGATTATTCAAGTTACGTTAGATAGAAGAAATAAATATCTAAAAATTTGTATTTTCGTTGAAATCAGATTCAGACTCGATAAGTGTCAGCAGATCGAAATATTCTCATTGACAGTATGATTTTCTAATCTATCTAGGATTACTTTTTTCGATTATTTCAAGCAATATAAAAGAAATTTCTAGATCCGTTTAAAGAAACATTTGAGAATGGATACCAAGAAACAAATCAAGATATGCTAGAAGCTTCCTAAGATAATTCGCAGTACTATTCCTAATAAGGGGCTTTCTCTTGGAGTTTAGTGAGGCTCTTTTTGATCAATCTCTTATTTAATCATTTTCTCTTCTATTTTTTTCTCAAGACAATGTCACTCCCAACAGAGGAGAACAGGTTGTAAGTCTTTCTTCTTCACTTTTATGTATCGTACATGTCAATGAGTGGCTAATTCCTCCTGTAATGATTGCACTATTTAACTGGTGACACTGTGTTGTGAGATTGGTGCTTAATAAAAGTTTATGTTTATTCATGTGTATTTGTTGAGCTTTGATCCCATGAATGCTTGCACGTTACCATAACTTAATCACCTATGTTTTATTGATTGTATTATATTGATGATTTGATTGTGAAATCCAAGGCCAATATCAATTAACAAGTAGTGAATAAACCACTTTCATTCATGTTAATAGACGAATACACTATATATGCTAGAGCTTGGCTATCTTATCAAACTCATACTCACTTGTTCGTAAATTTGAATCCATATCGCACCTGCATACATGTCTTGGAATGTATGATTGTGTTCTAATAAATGTGTCTGTAATGAATCTTAACGGAAGAAAGGGATGTCTAGGATGACTTAAGATTGATCGATTGTAAGAGCTTTGTAATTAATTAGTATGAAGTCGCATATTTTACTGAGTTTGATGATAATATGACTTCTATCATTAAAACCAATGATCTGCAATAGTCACAAATTTATCACCTAAGTAAGTAGTTATCTCTCTGATTGTTCTCTCTATATTTTGTTTTTTTTTTTATATTTTTCAAAATCTATAGAAGCCATAAATAAGGATAGAGATGGAAACGGGAGATGTAAGGGTCACCGTCATGACTAATGTTGGTGTCCGCCAGAACACACTAAGGATGGAGGTGATTCTAAGGTGCAGACAAAGAAGATGTATTCAGCTATATACGGGAAAGTGCAAGAGCTAATGGATCATCCCAAATCTAAAAACGGGAGTGAAAAATGTGCCGAAAAGGAAGCATAAAAAGGCAGACGTCGAGACGGGGGTCGATACAAAAAGTTGAGAGATGATTGCTCCCTATGTGAATGGCCACATTGGGCGAGGGAACGACAAAATATGATTGCCCTAAATGACATCCTCGGAGAGGAGAAAAATACGAAGCAAACAAGGATGGACGCATTAAGAAATTTGGGGTAATGAAGGTTAATCCTACTCTGAAGAAGCTGGAGTGGACACTTATGACATGGAGGTCATGTCAATGTGAGAGACTACATCCGTCATGGTGGACACGGGTGCCACACCCAATTTCATCCAACCTAGCAAAGTAACAAGGTTGGGCTCAAAGTCAAAGAGTCTATGAGGAGGATGAAGATAATGAATGACTAGAAAACGTCATTGTAAGGAAATGCCAAGGGAGTGGATCTACAGCTTGGTACTTGGTGATTTAAAGTTAATTTCTCAATTGATCTCATAGATGATCATAAGTATGTGTTAGGCATGAATTTTGTACAGAAGTTCGAGGTGGTAAGTTGGCCGACAAAAATGTCATGCTCATCATGGAGTGAGAGGGTCACACTTGTTCAAATTATAAGTCATACGACTAGATCCGTAATGCTGTAAAACTAGTTGTCTGGGTCCGAATTACAAATCTGGATCTGAATTACTCTTTTCTTAATTTTATTGTTGTCAATTCAAAATTCCATAAATTAGTCTAGATCCAAATTGTTAAACACAAAAACAAAAACAAAAACAAAAAAAAAGGAATATATTATTACCTTTTTTTTGTTTGGACGGTTGTCTCATTTGACGAGCATGCCAACATTGTGCCTTTATTGATATCCACACACAGATTTTGGATACCACATCTTCTTGGAGTACTAAATCCATGGAAAAATTTACCCTCTCCCACTAATGTGTCATTGTTTTCAATCAAATTGAATAACAAGATTATGACATGTGTGAGAAATATGTTGCAATTTGTAGCGAGAGCTAAGCTACCGGGCTTCGACCATGGGATAAGCCCAAAAACGAAGTTACTAGATTTGGGTTCGTGGGCCAATCCCAATGGTTATTATCTACGTGTTTAGCCCATTTGGTTTATCTAATTCAGGTGTGGGTTGAATCGAATCTTATTCAGTTTATACTCAACTTAATATCTACCACTCGATTCGATGTGACCGTATAAATTTATTCTTAATCAGGCATGAGCTAAAGTCCATTGATTATAAGTAGCATCCAGCTAAGCATTATGATCTTGAGAACAAATTTGATTCTCGAGGCAGTCAAAGCCTTAGTAATTATGAGTCAGTAATTGGTTTAGTGGGCAGACACTAACAATCTCTCACTCGCACATAATCCAATTATAAATAATCTTTTAGTCCAGCAATATTTTGAATGAACATAAGGAAGGATGACATGTTATTCTTTTTAGGCTCAATTATATGTCAATCTTCGAGTTAAACTGATATATCAAACGACTAACATCACTTTGTTTGAGCAAGACTATGCATTTCTCAATTTTGACACATTGAGGGGCCCAAAAATACTTTACTGAAAGAGAATGATAGATCCATCTTGTTGGCTCATGTTTCTCATCAAGATACATAACATACTAAAAAATCACATTTATAATTGTGGTTTTAATGGTAACATTTGATAATATCAAAGTATGCTACTCTATAAGTAGAAAATTACGTTCAATTCGAGTTAAGGACTATATTCATATATTATAAAATATACTTATGACACAAAATTTCCTTATAGTAATCTTAAAAGCGGGTTCGGTCAATACATATTCCTTAATATGCATTCATATAATTAATTTGGTATCCAATATCAATGAATTGTGATACATGGTCAACAATGAATCAACATGTTAATCTGTAAAATTATTGCATTCTAAAAATAATAATTTATTACTAGGAACATATTGATAAAAATATTATTTTCAAAATTTAGAGTCACAAAATCAAATCACATACTTGACGATCTAAAATGAATTTTTCATTCATGGAATGAGAGCTACATAGTATCAAGCAATAATACAAACTCAGTTAATGAACTAATAAGCATGAAAAAAAATCCCACTCAAACTAACATCTAACACGCGTGTGGTTTAATCAATGAATCATCAGCGGTTCATGAAGAACACAATGAGACGATTAGTTATCTGTTAGCCTCACTTATATTGATGAAGGAGCATTTTTTAACAAATCAACAATATTTGAGATTCATTGATTTTTGCTAATATTCATATTACATATGGAAATAATTTCACTTTTAATATGAATACACTAAAGGACATGTTTGAGATGTACGCATCATCCATTCTGAAATTATCTAATATATCATGATTTGAACATTTTCAACATATAACTTTAATATTTTGATTTGAGATGAATTCAGATCATAAATTGAAGTCATTTCTTATTTTGTTTGAAAAATTACCATTATTGTAACATTTACCATAATTAATTTCAAAATTTATCTAAACAAAATATGTATTAGTCGTTCAATATTCCTAAAGATATTTTCTGCTGCAATTCACATACTCTTATTGAGAAATGTTTGCTCAAAAAATTTAATTATATTACACATATATAACTAAAATGAATGCACTCTCAGTAACCCTTATGTAAATACAGAGTACTTCATTTTAAAAGAAAACAAATTTGTTTGATTGTATCTTTAAAATGAAGATTATATCTCAGACGTCTGTTTCAATCTAAGGACATTGAAAACTTAGATTAAGTTCTGATATAATGTGAAAATATTAAGCTTCAAGATTGTGTCATACACTTTCTTCCTACAGATTTTCCTTAAGAAAATTATATTTACATCCATAGATTATATTTTAAAAATATAATTATGACTGATAACAATAATTTACCCTATTTTAGGTACATATACTTAAGATATTTGAGTGATTTCTGAGTGATTATGAGTAATTTATAGTTGATTTTGTCTCTTTTAGGTTAAATATGAAGAATACTGGCTTCGAAAGAGGAAAAAGATGAAAACAATGCAAACTGAGTTAAAATCGGACAAAAAGCCAAGTTCAGGGGTCAAATTGTCAAAAGAAGATATAGTTTATTTTGATAACCAAATGAAGTAATTTTCGCACACAAATCCAATTCTGATAATAAATATTAGTTTGAGAATGTAATGGTAAATTTTATTTTAGAAAATCAGTCCAATTTTTTTTTACCGCACCCTTTTTGAAAATCGTGATAGTCCTGACCGCAATTAGGTAAATGGTGGAAGTTCAGGGCCCCTGTTGGGTTTCATCCCTAATTTATTTTGATAATCAAACGACGTAATTTTCACACACAAATCTAAATCTTACAATAATATTATGAATATAATGATAAATTTTATTTTAAAAATCAGTCCAATTTTATTTTCATCGCATCTTTTTTAAAATCATAATAATTCTGACCGTAATTACATAAATGATGATAATTCAAGATCCTTTTTAAATTTTATTCCTACTTTTTATAAACAAAATAACCAACAATTAAACAATGCCATACGTCGGATGGCCAAAAGAAAAAAATAACAGCAATAATTCAGACATGGGGACACACAAGTTGCCACAAAACGTGTCACTCAACCATTAGCCTACAATGACTTATCACTCCTCGAATCTCTAACCCGGCACAAAGCAGCTCCGAGTTTATCCACCCGTCGCACGAAACGCGTCGGTTTGATCTTAAATATCCCCGAACGACGTCGTTAACCTGACACGACCGCTTTTGTTTTGTTTTTTATCCACCATTGTTCTACCTGTCACTTGCAAAGCTTGACAATATTAACCTAACTCTATCCGCACACAGAATCATCATCAAAATAAAATAATAAAAATAAGTATTTAATTCATCGCCGGTCGCCAAAATATCTTCCATCTCCCATCGCTGAAGCTTCCCACAAAATCACATCTTTGCTCTCCATTTCGCTCTCTCAGGTCATCAGTTGAAGTGGGTAGTGATCAGATTTGGTCCCCGGTGCTGCCGATTCGATCTGGGGTCAACGGGTAGCTGGTTGGGAGTATTCGAGAGTTTGATTGGTTGATGTGAATCAGAGGAAATGGCGGGGATGGATCGGTCGGCGATGACGCTGGGGCCTGGAATGGATTTGCCGATTATGCACGACAGTGATCGGTATGATCTGGTGAAGGACATCGGGTCAGGTAACTTTGGGATTGCTAGGCTGATGAGGGATAAGCATACCAAGGAGCTTGTGGCTGTTAAGTATATAGAGAGAGGAGATAAGGTCAGCGGTTTCAGATGATTACTGTGTTTCTTATTTCATTTTCAGTTATTCTTCGTAATTAATTTTTTGTTGTTGTATGGTTTGTTTGTTATCTGATTTTGGCAATCAGTTTGTAGATTGGCTTACCAAAATGATAAATCTGGTGATGCTGTTAATGTCATTTTTGGGTAGTGAATGTGTGAGGTCGCAAACAATCCATTTAATTAGTGCAACTTTGAGGCTATATTTATGCTATATCCAGTACCTTATTAAATATTTCTAATCTATCTGATTTTTGAAAATATTTCCAAAAACCCTAGTTTTCAAGAACAAGCGTGGTAGGTATAATCGAGGTTTTAGTAGTTAAGTCATACTTTTTAAATGCTGTTATACAAATCTTTTTATTTAACTTCTGATATGTTTAATTGTGAGTCATGGTTCAGGACCAAAGTTTTAGCAGGACTTTTTTTATGAAACCAGATTTTTCCTGAAAATCTCTGTTTGTAGCAAAGGTTTTGAACAGATAGCTTCGATTACAAACCGCCATTTTCAATAAAATTACAATAAGTGTTTGTATATTAAATCAGTTTCTGTATCTTAGGACTGCATTGTCAAATACAGTTTGACAGCTAAATGCAGTTTGATGGTCTGACATGATTTGAAATTGATGGTCTGACCTGGTTAGAGCCACGTAGGCGGTATGATGTCAAACTGCTGTTACAAACAGCGAATTTAAGTCCAAAAACTAGGGTATTTTTGTATATATTTTGTAACATGTAGGGTTTATTAGAAATAATATAAGTAAAAAATGGTAAATTGGGAAAAAAAATCCTTTTGGAGTCTATCCAGTAGATTGTCCCTTCACTGCTCTTCTTCTTACATGAAGCTGATTAATGAGTTTTCTTCACAAATGGATGTGAGCATATAAAATTTACAGTTCAGTTGTTGGTGATAAGATGTAGTTTACTTACTTCGAAACTATAGTTTTCTGTTTTTTGTAAGTTGTATGACCTGTTCTAGACTGCCTTTGATGATGGTGTTGCAGATAGATGAAAATGTGCAAAGGGAAATTATCAACCACCGGTCACTGAGACACCCTAACATTGTCCGTTTTAAGGAGGTAAGACTTATAGTTGTTTGAGTTGTCGAGTATAATAGTGGACGGCATATAGATTGAAATCCATTGTGGACTCTGCCCCAGGTTATATTGACGCCAACTCATCTGGCTATTGTGATGGAGTATGCTTCTGGAGGAGAGCTGTTCGAAAGAATCAGCAATGCTGGAAGATTTAGTGAGGATGAGGTTTCATAGCTTGGCCTGAACTTACCCCATTCTGTTGTCATTGCTAGCCATCGTATCTGGTTTTATTAGATTTTTATTGTCACAGGCTCGCTTTTTCTTTCAACAACTTATATCAGGGGTCAGCTATTGTCATGCCATGGTATGTGTGGCTGCCTTCTTTTTATCGATTTTTAATTTTACATCTTAAATGTGACACGTGGAAATTTACGATCATGATGTTATTGAGTGATATGGTTCTAATACTGTTACATGTAGCAAGTTTGTCACCGAGACTTGAAGTTAGAAAACACTTTGTTGGATGGCAGCCCAGCTCCCCGTTTGAAGATTTGTGATTTTGGATATTCCAAGGTAATATTAATTTTCAGTCATCTAAAGAGATTTTAAAAACTGAATTTCATGTTCAGCACTGCTTCTCACAGCCTACTTCTTTTAGTCTGATCCGGACTACTTTTATGTCTGCCATTTTGATTCTTTGTCAGTCTTCGGTTCTCCATTCACAACCAAAGTCCACAGTGGGAACTCCTGCGTACATCGCACCTGAGGTTTTACTGAGGCAACAATATGATGGCAAGGTGTGACCAAACGATGTTTACATTTGATTACCTGCTATCTCAATAGAACACGTGAGGGATCATGTGAAACCTTGGTCAGACTACAGTCTGTGAATGTGTGAATATTTCCAACTGTGAGGATTTCCCGTCATAATGATGTATAATGAACAAGTTGGCCAGAATCCTAACTCGGACAGACTTATTGTATAAAGTTGTTTCTACTTTGACTTTCTACTGTTTTCCCCTCCTTTTCATTACTTACGGACACTTAAGACTTGAAAATATTTTTTGAGTTGCAGTTAGTCTGCTATTGCTGTGTTTAAAAAATTGACTGTTTTTTTTCCAGATCGCAGATGTGTGGTCGTGCGGAGTAACCTTGTATGTCATGTTGATGGGTACATACCCTTTTGAGGATCCTGATGAGCCCAAGGACTTCCGAAAGACGATTCAAGTAAACTCTTCTCATCTCTTAAGGCTATGTTTGGTTTATGGAAAATTTGAGGGAAAGGAAAAATGAAAAAGAATCCTTTGTTTGGTTGAAGAAAAGTCGGGGGATGGAAAAGTAGATGGAAAGTAGGGAGATGAACTTGTTTGAGCTATAGTGTGTTTTAGTGATTCCTCATAATTTTCCGCCCCTAACCAAACAAGAAGAAAATAGGATAGAATTCATGAGGAACTCACTTCCTCTATCATTTTCCTTTCCTCCCCATTTTGCCTAAACCAAACACAGCGTAAATGTCCTGCGCTTGATATTTGGAGAAATTTCGGTACTTATTCCATCAATGCTTTTATGCAGAGGATTCTTAGCGTCCAGTATTCGATTCCAGACAACATTCCACTATCTGATGAGTGCCGGCATTTAATTTCCAGAATTTTTGTTGGTGATCCATCTGCGGTTAGTAATGTGAAATTCATGTATTTCTGCTTCAAAACATATTTGCAGCATTTCCAATATTGCGTTGTCTTGTGGTTTGCTTGGCTTCTACATGTCTTAACTCCTGAATCTTATTCCTTCTTGGTTTTAATGGTCACGAGTGTCCTAGTACACACAGCTAACCCAAAGGGACTGAATAGGCATCTGTATTAACTTTTTAAGTAAATAATCTTTCGGAGGTAAACAGTAACACTGACTGGGTCTGGTATAATATATACTCATTTTTGTTAGAATATTCAAAAAGCCTAGAAAGATGGTACCAGGGTAGTAGCACTGAGATTGCATGGAGGATAACTCCTTTTTTATTAGCATATGTTAATTTATATCCTTAACTCCTTGGAGAGTCTTTATTGTAGCCTAACATTCCAGTTTGATTCTGGTAGCATTAAAGTATCTTACCTGCTGTACGGCCAACTGTTTACAGAGGATCACAATTCCTGAAATCAGGAACCATAGCTGGTTTTTAAAGAACCTTCCTGCAGATCTCATGGATGAAAATATGACAAGTGAACAGTTTGAGGAGCCTGATCAGCCAATGCAGAGTCTTGACAAGATTATGCAAATCGTATCGGAGGCCACCATACCGGCAGCTGGGTCTCAGGCACTCAATAAGTTTGTGACCGATAACCTTGACATGGATGACTACATGGATGATGATCTGGACACTGATTCTGATCTTGATGTGGATAGCAGCGGAGAAATTGTGTATGCGTTATAAAACACCAGAGATGCCACTTCCCCTGCCTGTAGAATAGATCTTCTGTGTTGTAGCTTTTTCAGCTGGTCAAGGCCTTGTTTTCCGTTGAAGTCCGACATGTTCATATCGTTGCATCCTTGCTTCTGATTGCAACATGTTGTTCTAGATCCGTCTTGAAACCGATACCTCATCTCACCCCTTTGCAGCTGTTTTAATTATCCAATGCTGTCAGTCAGTCAGTTGTGTGTGTTTGTTGTTTGTTTTGTACCATGTACTTTCAGAATAAACTTATGTTACGTCATGTAAATGTTTATGTTTGGCGCTTTTCTTAGAATCAGCACAGTCTTAAGTTGGTTAGGATTCTATACGTATCCGATCATTATGGTCCTAATCACTCATGTGTGCATTGAGGGGTGGATGCTTTCGTTTAAAACAATAATGTTTTATGTGTAGAATAAATGAAATTATAATTAAGAGAAATAAAAAATTGCAAAAATAATCTATTTTTCATCTAATAAACATAGATTTTATGATAAATATAGGAGCATCTAATATCGAGTAATATCGCCTTAATTTGTTGGCAAATATTTAAACCGTTGGTGTACTGTTCTGTAGTTTTATGATGGGTACTCACCAACAAAGTATTGGCCTTGTGATCTTGGGTGTTGTCTAATAATCTTAAGATATTGGGTTCAAGCCATCATTCACAAAATTCATATAATATTGCCTAAAGCAAGTTTTATTTTGATTGCGAATTTTTTTTTCTTGGCCCTTTTCTATACAAATGTTTTCTGAATGATTTTTTTGAAAATAAATTATCAAAATGACATATTTTCAGAGAAACGTCGTTTGAAATAATTGTTGGCTTAAGATTAGTCGCTATTTTAAACTGAGTCTGGACTTGATTTGAATAGTGTGGTGAAGGTACATCTTAGTCGACACATGGGGGTCTTGTCCTCCTATGTGCTTACTGGGTTGCACATTCAGCACACTATCCAAACCAAGTACAGACCCACGTTGAAACTGGGTCTGGATTAAGGTCACACCCACTTTGAAACAGCGGTTGGAGATGACATAGCCTCTGAATTTTCGCACAATCGGACTAGTTTTAGACCGCGGTTCGGATGGATAAAGCGACGTCGTTTGCTCAGTATTTGGTTTTACGTAAGGTTGTTTTACTTATTTTGTTTGTAAATTAGACTATTTTGTAAACAAACATTTGAAAGTAATGAATTAAAAATATTTGAAATCAATAAATACAATTTATTTGTAAGAAACATTTGCAAGTAACAATCTAGTTTAACAATAATAAAGAACAAGTTTAAGTTGTAATGCTTGGAAGTTAAGTATCTAGTCATTACAAACAAGGAGTCCAAGGGCTCTACGTAACCTAAACACGCTTCGACTGTTGCGGTGCTTGCTGGATATCTTTCTGCTCCTGGGTCAACTGTGTGACCTGTTATGGACCCAGACCCTGATCTCCATCATCTCTATCATCATGGAACTCTGTCTGAATCAGCCTCTACAAACGGCGATGGTAAATTTGAAATATTAAAAATAAGAATGTTAACAATATATATTTGATTGTAATAATATAGAGATACTTATCTAGTTAAAAACTATCAGAAGGTGGTCTAATAGTCTCTGGATCAATCCTCAGTCGTGCGGTTTAATTGATGCCCTCCAACTTGCTACGACAGGTGTGAAATTGTGTACAATCCTTTTCACATGCCAACTAGCGTCACTGACGAAGACCTCATCGCCATCTTACAGTTACGCAGTAATAACCGGACCTGCTAATGCATGAAAATTACTACTTATGAATATACCACAAATATTAAAGAATAAATAAATTATATTATTATATTATGCACTAGTGCAATGTAGTTAGATGCAGAGGGCTGATAAGTAGGAGTGTGGTCCTTTGTAGACACTAACAACAAACATCAACGATCTCTTCTTATTGACATTCCGCAAATGCCATTTGCAATAACATCATCTTCTCCATCCCTTCGACACTTAAAGATGAGAAAATCTGAATTTGACTTGACAACTTTATATTCCACACGATTTTGCAAGGAGTGCACTTAACAAGCATGAATCACATCCCCCTTGGTGACAAATAGCTGCCTCTTATAAAACTCCCCATCACCGGAAATATTATAGAGCAAAGGCGTGTCATTTTCGGGTACCCAATTTGAGATGTCGCTAAAGGCTAGATAATCTAAATATTCAAGTCTGTACTCGCTATCATCATAATTTACTTGGTTCAAAGACTGACCGGTCTCAAAATACGCACTTGGTTTACTTTCAAACCCACCATCATTGCCATCGTCATTATTTAAACCATTGTTAGACTTATAATGTTATTAAATTAATCCTTCACCTCATGCTCATGCTCCACACTATCTCAATATTAGATTTCTAACTATTCATTTTCGTACTCATCTACCACATGATTATCTAGAGTCTCTAATGTTCTCATAACGACATAGTCAAAGTTTGAATTATTTACCGGCATGGCTACTAAATAAGTAACAATCATCATACATTTATTAGAAAAAATAACTCACAAACACCTAATAAGCAACTATCAAATTGATAACGTCAACTAAACCCGCAAAATTTCATTCACTAACAAACGTCGAAACAACACATAAATATCAATCTAGCCGGAATTTATCATAAACATCACAATCATTCTTCCAAACAAACAACAAATTCAAATCCTCTTTTTAATTCCTACCTATCCACACAAATCCTAAACCCAAAATTCACTACCATTCCATAAATAACTCAGAAACTAATATGATTTCACTATAAATTACCATATCAAAATAAGCATATCAATATTACTCACAAGGAAGAGGCAGTCTAAAATCTTGTGCTCGCCAGATCAGTTCATCCAATTTAAAGGGAAATTATATAAACTCACCTTTGTTGATGAATTAGAAGAATACTCCATGAGAATAAACTCCTCCAAGCAACAGGACAGACTAGATCAATGGTGGAAGGTGGTGCAGTCGCCTCGAATCGAATCATCAATGGGGTTAGGGTTTGGGCAGTTCAAATGCAGAATAGAGAAAAAGTCGCTATGCATTTTTAGATCTCAGCTAATCGCCGTTTAAAACGACAGTTTGAGTTAATTTAGACGACGTCATTTCCATGATCTATTATAAAGGTTATTCGCTATCGAAGTAAACGATATCACTCCATCCATCCGGATCGCCGTTTCAAACGACGGTTGGATTCAAACTGCGGTCTGAAACCTCAATTCGATTGTGCAAAAAAGTTCAGAGGTTATGTCATCCCCAATCACTGTTTAAATTGGGTTTGATCTTAATCGAGATATGGTTTTAAACTGGTGCAGGATTCACTCTCCAACCGCTGTTTGAAAATGAGTTTCTCTTTATTCCAGATCCAGTTTCAAACTAAATCTTCTCCACCTGTATCCTGACTGGACTGCACCATCAGCATACTATTCAAACTAAATTGAGATTTTGTTTGAAACAACGACTTACCTTAAACCAACCACAGTTTGAAATAATGGTTCCCTAAAAATAAATCATTTTGGTAAACTATTTTCAAGATAAGCCAATCAAAAATTTGTATGGGAAAGGGCTAGAAAAAATTCTACTATTGCAGCCATGTGCAATGCTTTAGTTGTAACATGTAAGAGCAATTAAACGACAATGCAGGTTTCAGATTCTCGTAATTAATACATCATTTTTACTATATTTATAATTCATATATGTATATCAATTTATGATTATTAAGTCACTTCAAACAATTGGACTACCATTTTCACTTGATGTCTCCCCCTCATACTAAGTTCATACAAAATAAAACATCTACATTTAAATGAAATGAATAACTACTTTTTTCGATCAAATTCAACATATCCGATCAAATTTAATGTATCCGACAAGGTTATTCTATTAAATTAAATGTATCCCATTAAGTTAAATGTATCCGACGAAATTGAAGATACAAAGATGATATAATACTTTATAATATATTTTTCATAAACTTCTCATGATAATGGAAAATAGAAACGGAATCCTTATTATTTTTCTTGACATTTATCTTAGCAAATCAAACAAAGATAAAATTATATGAAATCCTTCAAAAATTTCATTTTCTTTTCACTTTCTCCCAATTTTCTTTTTCTCCAATTATTTCCTAAACCAAAGACGTACTGTCTAAGAATATTTATTAGTATTGGTTGACACTGAATCAATCGGTAGACCCATCAACATTTATGTGTGTCCACACTTTATTACGCCCATACCTCCTCAACTAAATTTGTCTCCTCAACTTAAAGGAGTAGTCTTCATCGGTGGACCCAGGCGCCGTCTGACTTTTCCAGAGCCCAGAAGACGTGAAATAAATGAGCCCTTTGACTTTTCTATAATTTAAAATGTCTATTTTCTGATTATTGATCTCACAAAATAAATTGAGCAAGTCTAAGTTTTAACGAACATAGATATTAAAAAATTTATTTTTTTGAGTAATTAACATTATATATAAAATTTTACATAGTTATAGTTTTTATAAATGATTTCATTAAATTGATGTAAATAAATGCAAATTATTATTTTTGAGCAAATATATACGTAAATAAGTTTAATAATTATCATTTTCATACAAAAATTAACATATCAATACTTTCCTTTTTTTTTCAATGTTTTACAAATATATATGAATGCGATTATTTCGATTATGATCATAGTATTTACTTGCTTTAGTGTTAGGAAATTAGAGTAGCTTTAAAACCCATCTTAGGTTCGATTTTTCATAAGCATTCTTTTATACAATTTTTTATGTGTGCCTAAGTTTCATATTACATTTTTTATAATTTTCATATTAAAATATTTTTTTAACTTAAATTACAAAGAATATGAAATATATAAATACTGAAATATAACTTTAGACAATGTTTATAAATTGAAAGCACTGTCTAAAGCCAAGTCCAATTTATGTGAAAACATTAAATGTATAGACGGCGCTTTAAAGTTATAAACGTCATTTAAAGTATCTCTTAACATAAGACGATACTTGTAACCCTAAAATACTATCAAAAGTCGATATTTTACACGGCACTTTAGAATTGCAAGTGTCGTCTTCCTTCCATTAAACGCATCATACGAATGAAACAATAATATATCGAAATTGCATTAAATCTCCTCCATATTGAGATGAAGCATCATATAAATTTCATGACCTAATATAAACTTTCACTATAAATCTACTATATAGAGATGCCCTTAGTTCAGATGTCATAGATGAAAGTGACTTGCGAGTGTCAGAGAATTAAACAACTTGCTTAGCCATGAGCTTGTCCAACATCATCACCGTGGTTAACGGTTGCTATCAGCGTCTGTGTGAGGATTTATTTTCTCCTGATTCCTCAAACCATAGTTATCCCAATCAGACCGGAGATTGAGCCGGCCAATTTCCTGGTTCCCGGTTTTCTGATTGAATCGGTGGTTCAAATCGGTTCGATCGTCGATTCAATTACTTATAATAATTACAATATAGTAAGTCTAAGGAGATAATTATAAATAATAGAACATGTTACTTAGATAGCTTGTTTGGTAAAAGTGTCGTTTAAAACATAGAGGGCTCGCCGGCATCTCCTTATTATTTAAAATAATTTTTAGATTTAATTTAACCTTAATTTAGCCATCGATTACACTAAACCGGTTCAATCAAACCGATCCGATTCACTGATTTTTTTAAAAATCAGTGGGTTTATCCGGTTTTTTCTGGTTCAGTATGCAATCCGATATTAATTTTGAATCAGACCGGTACCAGATGCGGTTCCCGGTCCAACAGGTCGAACCGGCCGGTCCGGTCCGGTTCTGATAACTATGCCTCAAACATACTGTAATCACAAAGCAGGAGTCATTAACATCATCCTTACGGAGTATATTAGTTACTAATTATAAATTTTATAATTAACATAAATTATAAAATAAAATTAGTAACTAATTATATTAATTTTATGTTCAATTTAAAATTGCTTTAAATAAAAAATGCATAATATATTTAGATTAGAAGATAAAAAATACATCACATATATACGTGTGTCAGTATATAGTAAAATACATCAAATAAATATCAAATACAACAACATAAGCTAACCTAAAAATCATCAACTATAATCAGGCGATGCATGTTCATCACATGTGTCGCAATCTCCTCTCTAATTGAGTCAATCTCTAAATCGGAATAAGGTGTGGGCCCCATCAAAGTACTGCAAGTAATTAACGTAACATTAAAAAATAGTTACAGAATAAGATATAATTATGATTCTATATATAAAATTAGTGAAATTATTAAATTTTACCTGCTGAAGGCTGAATCCTTTGATCTGTCAGGCTGGGAGATAAACTCTTAATAATGCGACACATGTTCCTACTTACATAATATCCGCACAGCTTCGAGTATGTTGGCTATCACAGATTATACTAAAAGTTTATATCATCAGTGTAATGAAAATTATTTGATAATTATTTACTATTTTTATGTTAAGATTGAAAATTTTACCATCACCCACGATACTGACTCACCGTATGCACATCATCGTCAAA
Source organism: Kalanchoe fedtschenkoi (assembly GCA_002312845.1). Taxonomy (NCBI): domain Eukaryota; kingdom Viridiplantae; phylum Streptophyta; class Magnoliopsida; order Saxifragales; family Crassulaceae; genus Kalanchoe; species Kalanchoe fedtschenkoi. The sequence continues at coordinate 85,834 of NQLW01000955.1, forward strand.
GATCAATGAACATATTACATAAGTAGTAATGCGAGTTGATAGTTATTATTGGAAAAAATACGATTAAATTAAAAAGTTAATTATTATATGAACTTATTCATCCACAAATTTCACAAGCATCTCTGGAACTGTTATGCATTTCACGAAATCCAAGTAGTAGACAATGGATTCCTTCGGAAAGATGACAGCCAGAATCCAATGCCACCTTTTTAAAAATATGAATGTTAATACAATTTTTATTAGAATACCAAACTATTAATTTAACTGTATTTAAGAAATCACCTGCGATGCGCTAGAATGGAATGACAAGAAATTGCACAAAGTAGAACACGACTGCAACTCTATGCTCTCCCCGAACTGGATCCGCTGGTGCATGTCTCTCACTATGCTCTCATGTTCCCCTCTATACTCACCCATCTTCATCCTGAGTATATGAAGATGAAAATTCATAGCCGATGATATCCGAGATCGTAGAGGTGATCGCCAGATAATATGTCAAATGCGACAGTGCTAACCCCATTAGCTGTATAGCTAGTCCTAACTCCTAGCATACGATACTCCCCGTGCCCTGGAACCGGAGCAGTCTGCTTATCTAGTGATGGTTGTCGAAAAGTTATATAATTAAGCCTAGTTAGTCAATATAATTGTGTTCCAATTCATTGTATATATTTTAATTTGATTCAAATCTTATCATCTCATCAAGCTCGATAATATGTTGAGATCACGGATTGATCTAATCACTTAAGTACTCCCGCTTCAAATGGAGACCAGCCCTTCGACTCGACGATCACCGAAAGGACGACCCCCTCTAAAATAATGTGCACCACTAGGACCTTCACCTGATCTTTAGGCAGAGTCTGGTAGTCGTAGACTCTGCCCCTTATGACTTTGCCAATGACAACGAGTCTTCTCACCTCTTACGAACTGACACCCTTATACGCGTATAATGCGCACTTCTTACCAATCTGTTTAACATATTAATTCTAAGCCTAACATATTAATCAGTCGAAAACTTCTCCCTTAGCAATACCAACAAATTAGTGAATGACTTGTTACTCCATGAATATTTGGCTTTTAGGTTGTATAATTTTAAAACTACTATCAACTTCGTATCTTGTTGCATTCGCAGTATAAGAGTCTTTGAGGTGTGCTTAAGCGATTCCTATATATTCCTTGTATGTCATCGTGTGCCACGCCATCATCACTATTCAAATCACAACATTCATCCAGGATGGTCCAACTTCACCTTCTCGCGGTCGCTTTTCATAGTGAAAATGTCATACAGTATATCTTCCATCGAAACTGTTTATGACGAGATAAATACAAACTTTGAATAACCTCAATGTAGCATTATTCCAACACTTCCCGCACAGAAAATGGACGAACTCCTCCGCAACTCTTGCATCGTGTATTCGACCAAATTCGCAAAATTCAGCAACGCCTCCTTCGTATTCGTGGCTCAAGCGATTTACGAATATCCATTGATGGCTCATCGCGTTCCTCACTAAACAACTAGTGAGGAAAATATAGGGATAACGTACTGCAACCTAACATAAACACGTTGGACAATTAATTAAAACGTGTGTAAAAGGGTGATGACATACATTTCACGATTTAGAAAACGGAGAGATGTAAAACATTATAAATAAATCAAGATCGCAAGTATCGAGCATTGTCCGAGGAAGCTAAATACGGATGCTCACAAAATTGCATCAGAGAAGCTGAAGGATCATTACTCACCTCTTTATCTCCCTAGCTGAGCTAGGGTTGTAATCTGTTTATCTTTTGTTTTGTTCCGATTGATTATCTTTGTTATCATTGTAAAGAATATTCACTAAGTAATAATTTATGAATAAGAATGTCCATCACATAGAGTCAAATTTACTAAATATATTATTTAATTTCCGCAAGCTGAAAATAAAATTTTATTTTACTTATTACGTCTTTTGAAGCTCCAACTCTGAACGAAATTCGTCTCTCTGGCCCTTCTTGCAGGAAGATGTGGTGTGGTGCCAGGTGTGTTAGGGTTTGAGCTCAAATCCATAGTTATCATAATCGGACCGGGCGGCCGGTTTGACCGGTTGGACCGGGAACCGGACCTGGTACCGGTTTGATTTGAAATTAATATCGGGTTGCTTACTGAAACGGAAAAAACCGGATAAACCGGTCGGTTTTTTATAAAATCGATGAACCGGATCGGTCCGGTTTAGTGTAATTGATGGCTTAATTAAGGTTAAATTAAATCTAAAAATTATTTTAAATAATAATAATAAGGTGTCAAGGCTCGAACTCAAGCCCTCTATGTTTTAAGGAGTATCTTTAACCAAACAAGCTGTCAAAGTAACATGTTCTATTATTTAAAATTATCACCTTAGACTTAATATATTGTAATTATTGTAAGTAATTGAACCAACAGTTGAACCGATTTGAACCGCCGATTCAACCGGAAAACCGGGACCTTGACCGGTTCGATCTCCGGTCCAGTTTTGATAACTATGCTCAAATCTCTTATTTATATTTGATTTGTCTTCATGTAGTACAAATCATATATGCTTTAGGATGATAATTGCGGCTCAAATCAAAATAGGACACGGTAATTATCCATCAATCAAAGTTGTCAATCAGGTCAGACTGGTCAAAGTCAACTCGGTCAACTGACTTTCTGAAATTGCACTTTAGTCCCTAAAGTTCCATCAGTTTCCAGGTCAACCCCCAACTTTGAGAAATTACAATCCGACACCTCAAGTTTTGAATATTTATAATTTGGCCACATAACTTCTGAAAATTACGATTGGTCTTTGAAGTTTTCCTTTATGTGGATTGACCCCTGAAGTTTGATGGATTTACAAATTGGTCCTTAATTTGTATTTTTCTCCAATTTTGACCCAATTTGCATCATTTTCGTAATTTTTCTCTTCTGAAACTAGTTTTCTGCTCATTTAACCTACAAGAGACAAAATTAACTATAAATTACTCATAATCATTCGGAAACGACTCAAATATCTTAAGTATAAGTACCTAAAATATGGCAAATTATTGCCCTATCAGTTTGCATTTGATGCATAAAGAAAATTTCAAATATAGAGAAAATGATAATTTACAGAATAAAAAGAATTATATCACGATTAATTAAGATAATGGCTAATCT